>JAMKQA010014788.1:0-12376 GCA_024699735.1 Posidonia australis
ACATATTTCCTTTATAGCAATACCATTTTGTGTTGGCCATAAGTGAACTTTATCCTAAGAAAATTCCTTTGTAACAAAATACTTTCTCAAATACTCCTTGATCATTGCAATCCCTGTCGTGTCACTTCTAAGGTTTTAAATATCGATTTCGTGTCGAACTTCAGTCCGATAAAAATAGGAAACGTGTCGGATATCGGTGGAAACACAGTAAATTTACAGAAGTTCATGGAATTGGTAAAAAAAAACTTCGAATTTTACTTTGAAACTCTAGAATAAGCTAAACTAAATAATAATCTACATTTAAGACTACTTAAATCAACTTTTTAAACATGTATCATATTGAAATACGTTATATGAACTTAATACAAATATTCTGAAGCATAAATAATACGTAAAAATGTTTAAAAAATAAAAGTACTCATAAAAGTTACCTTATATATATTTAATACCAGAAAGAATGTCTTGATTCATCAATATTTTCTTGTTGTTCAGCTATGTTGTGGTTACGAAGAATATGTTGTCGACTTTAGCACTCCTTCCATAGTACATAGTTATTTCAAGACATATGACTATAATATATCTGGTATTGCGTAATATGATAGTGATACTGTGACAATGATAGCTGAATTAGGAACCCTATTGGTGGATACTGTAGGATAAATACTTGTTGAGTTTGTTGAGAGAAGTAATCTTGACTTGAAGGACCTTGATAAGGTTGTTACTCATATTTTGTTTGTAGTGGTGTATAGTTGAAGATGGAGTTCATATCTCATTCACTTTGTTGATTTAGGATATAAGAGGATGAAGTTCTTGTCCATCCACTTTCAGAGGTATAATCTGATTGTTTATAAGAACGATCCCTAAAAAGACTGTAGTTATAAGGATATGTAGGATTATAGATATTCAGAAAGTCAAGTGACTCTAATAAACTTCTCTTAGTATAACTACTCTAAGAATCTGAATCTTATGTTGTGTCTTCACGAGGTTTTCTTTTATAATGATACGGCAAGGGATCAAGTCTTGATGGTTGTTGAGCTCCATGATGTTCATCTTGCTTGACATATGTGAATTCATCTTCTCCTGTGAATGGACTAAGTGGCCTTTGACTTTCTCCTCGTAGGTCTTTAGTTCTAGGTTGAGTTGTATATCCACTGTCACCATCTTCATCATCGTCTGGTGGTTGTAAGGTATGATTTGTATCACTCTCACTACCTAAATCTGGAGTTTCACTACGAGAATACTCTGATTCTTCAACATCAATACCTATTTCAGCAGTAATTCTTGAACTTGGTCTACCTTATTCTTCATCTAGTACTGATTGTCTATTTTCTTACAACTACTCAAGTATAGGATTCTCATCTTTGTCCTCATTGTATATATATGTCAAATCAATTAGGTCGAAGTGATCCTTATCTTATCTTTCTTTAATATGTTTTATTCTCAGCCTTATGTTATAATGCACAAACACAAGATTATTTAATCTTTGAGTTCCCAAACTGTTTCTTCTTTTTGTATCGATAAGATTAAATGTGCTTCAATTTCTTTCATATCCTTAAGCTAAGACAATTTAAGATAAAATCTTTATTATAATTTTTCTCAAATTTGAAGCATTTGTTCTATTGAGCATCTACCATTCATCTGAAATATGATATTAGATTATTAGTGTAGTACCTATATTATGACGTAATGTTATGAAATAAAATAAATAATATTTAAATCCTTACTTGGAATCATCGAAGTATGACCACAAATTGCTTGAGACTTTCCAAATCAAGACTTGTATTTGAATGACTACATTTGACTCGAATTTGTTTATCACCATTTTCATAGAAGATAGTAAATTAATACGATTTTTGAGTTCATGATTGTATTGGAATTGCAGGTTTAAATAGTATGCTACATTGACAAAGAAAAGCTATTAAACAACCAATTATAATGTAAATATAATTACGATAAAGATGAATTTATATATTAAACTACTTAAGAACTTCATGTAGAGGGTAAAGAAGCATGTTGGACCATCTTTTTCGATAATCTTTAAATGTCTTTGTGATGATCTGTATGTTGCATCTTTCACAGTATCTTTCATCAATTTCATTATCTCATATAAGAAATCCATTATAGATTTCTTATCACCATCCACCAAGCGAAGGACCTTTGAAATCGACTTCATTATGCTTACTATCTTTCAAGCATTCTTCTAAAAAAATTGAGTATTAATTATAGAATTTATTCTCCTACCAATTGGAATATCATTCTCATAATATTTATATCAGACTTGTGAATTAAACATATATTTTAATCCGCTTCTTTTATCTATTAGTGATCGGAGAGCAATATAATTTGTTGCAAATTGAGTAACTCCAGGTCGAATCAAGTCACCACCACAACACTTGGATGACTTCATAAAGACCAATAGATAGAAGTGGTTGTAAATAAAGTTTGTTACAACATTTACTTTTTTAACAGTTTTCTCCATCAACTTTGTTCTAGCAAAGTCTTTAAGAATCAGATCAATACAGTAAGCAGCACATGGTGTTCAATAGATAGGATGCTTGGACATGATTTTTTTACCGGTTTTTTGAAATTACTGCCATTATAGGTGATAATCTGAACCACATTTGACGATCCACTTGCTTAATAACTTCCATTATTTGTTTATAAAGGTATCTATGATCTCTGATAACATCAGAAGCATCAATGGACTTTAAAGAAATTGTACGGCCATCATAATATATCATGAAGTTGATACTTTATTTTCTGGTAGTACTTGTCCAAACATCACACATAATAGTAATCCCATAGGTTAGCCATTGTCGTTTCAAGTTGTCAATGTAGCTTTCTAATTCCTCCTTTTCTGATTTAAGATACTTGTTCATTATATCATAATCAGTTGGTACTTTTACTCCTGTACATTCTCTAGCCGTTACGTCAAGCATATGTTGTAGATTCAGTCCCTTTGTAGTATTTGCCGGAATAGCATTGAAAACATGTATTTGGCCACTACTTGACAAATTTTCTCTCTAGCATTTTCAAATATGTCTTTGATAGTCTTTTGCTTTGACTTTTCAGTTCTACATGTTGTTGAATGTAGATTGTCATACATTTGACTGTATGTTCTAAATATTCTTGCAATACCTTTATCCTTATCTTTCTGTATACTACGACCATCACTTCCTCTAACACTTCCAGAAGCATAGAATTTATGAATTCGTTCTCTATGTCATTTTTCATTTCTTCACTCTATTATAACTCTCCTATACGTGTCTCTCTCATCTTGAATTTGATAATATGGAAGATACATTGTATTATCATTTAAATCTGGTACAACAATGGACTCATGCTCTCCTTTATCAAACAGAATCTTTTTAAATCTTTCATCTCTTTTCGTTCTATTACTTTTCTTAGATTTTATGTCCTTTAGTAACTGTCATCTGACCACGAACAACAATTGGGCATGACTTACACTTAACATTGTTGTACCCATAAATAATGTATTGCTTCAATCTTATAATATCTCCATTCATCATTCTCTTTCCACAGTACTTGCGTTCTGTTTTCTGTCTGTCGTTATTGACAACATGACTATGTAACCATCTTGAATCATCAGATCTAGCAACTCTCTCTTTATTGTCACTTCCATTACTTTGAGATCTATTAGAACTTGACATTGTGAAGACTAAAAATAAAAAATTAAATGCGTATAATTATATGGAAAAAATATTATTTCAAAAATATCAAAAATATCTTCACTTAATATTACTTTTGATTTTCTGTAAAATTTCAAAAATATCTTCATTTTTTCAACATCTTATTATTTTCCTCATTTCTTAACTTTTTTTGAAATATTTGAATTTTTTCAAAATTTTCCTGATTTTTAAATTATTTACTAAATATTCTGATTTTCTGATTTTTTTTTTAAGTTATAAATATTTTACTGATTTTTTATTTACTGTTTTTTAATGATTTCATAGAATATTTAGGTTAGATTTTACCTTTATTAAGTTAGATCTATCATTTTTAGGTTAGATTTATCATATTATTAACATTAAAATACAAAAAACAACATGAAAAATAAAAATAAACACAAAAGCATAAAAATAAACAACATTAAGCCTAAGATCTATCATTTTCAGGTTAGATCTATCATGTTATTATCATTAAAATACAAAAAACAACATGAAAAATAAAAACAAACATAAAAATAAAAAACATCAAACCTAAAAGCATAAAAGGAGGGCACAGAGGCATACGAGTCACGGAAGGCACACCGCACAAGCAGACTCCTATGGAGGCATCGACGATAGAAGGCATGGGAGGGAAGCAGCGGAAGGCACAGAAGCGCGGAGGGCACAGAGGCTCGAAGGACTGAGGAAGGTGAAGGCACAAAGGGCACAGCGGCACGGGAGAGAATGAGCGAACACTACAGAGGCACAGAGGACACGAACGGCAGAGGAGGGTGGAGAAACTGAGGCAAAGGCGGCCGTACTCGCACGGTGGCACATGAGCGAAGGAACGGAGAGCACCGGAGACAAGAAGAGTGGGAGGAAAATGACTAACATCCGTTGTTTCGTCCATATCGGTAGAAACAGGTAAGAGTGTAGGTCGATACGTGTTTTTACGGTGCTGAAAATTCTATCTTTCGCTTGACATACACGACATGCCACTGACACACCTACTGACATACAGTAAATGAAGATATTCTTTCAAATATCGTTTCTCTCATTTGTAAACCCATGTGTCGGTGAAATTTCGCCGACATGTTTAGATTTTACGAACCATGGTCACTCCCAGTCAGGAAAATATCATCAACATATACAATTAGAATAAGATTACCACTGGCACATATCTTAATGAAAACAAAATAGTCAACAACTCACCTCTTGAACCTTGTTTTCATAACAATATTGTTGAAATTTTCAAACCATGCTTGTGAAATCTATTTGAAACCATAGAAAGCCGTTCGAGGATGACAAACATTATTCTCCTCTTGAGCTACATATCTTGGAGGTTTCTCTACACGAACTATCTCATGTAGATCACCATAGATAAAGGCATTTCTAACATTCAGTTGGGTGAAGATCCTAAGACTGATTTATGGTAATAGACAGTAGAACACAAACAGAACTCAACCTAGCCACAGGAGAAAAATTCTCAGTGTAGTCCACACCAAAGGTCCAAGTAAACCCTTAAGCAACCAAACGTGCTTTGTATCTGTCCACAAAGCCATTTGGTTTATATTTGATGGTGTAAACTCATCTGCATCCAACAACGGAACCTTCAACAGGTCGAGGAACCAAAGTCTGTGTACGATGAGATATAAGTACCTACATTTCTTTATCTATAGTAGCTTTCCACTATAGAAGAAGAATAACCTCCTTATAGTTCCTGGGAATAAACACAGAAGAATGGAAAGAATAAACTAGCAAAAGAAAAGGTTAAGTTGATCATAGGAAACAAAATTAGAATTAAGATATGCAATGTAGGAACAGTTACCACAACGAAAGGCAATAAGCAACTCAAGGTCAGTGGAGTGAGGACCTTCTGGTGAAGATAGGAAGTTGCAAGTAGTATTGTTGATCTGACCTTCTTGGGGCGATAAATGTAAACCTGCAAGGGATGGTTAACAATAATAGTAATATCAGGAGTAGAAACAACACCATTAGTTCTAACATCAACTACTAGTGAAACAGTGACTGTTGGATATATAGGAGAAAAGCAAGAAAAAAATGATGTGGAATCAGAAAAAGTAACAAGGAACCGTTAAGTTGCAAGATTGTAATAGCAATATCCTTTTTAAGTCCTAGAATATCCCATAAACACACATTTAATGATGCGACCAAATAGTTTGTTAAGTCCAAGTGAGAGATTCTAGACATAACAAGCACGACTAAAGACACAAGGAGGAAGGTAGAGTAAGGTATCCTTAGGACATAATCAACGAAATGGAATATCACCTAATAGAATTAAAGATGGCATCCTATTAATAAGATGAGATGTAGTAAGAATAGCATCTAACTAAAGGTACTTTTGAACAAACATCTTGAGTATAATAGTACGACTAACATCAAGAATATGACGATATTTTCTTTTTACCACACTATTCTACTAAGATGTATAAAGATGCGTTGTTTGGTGAACCCAAAGTTCAACTATCTCACTTTGAACAAATTCAAAAATATTATTAGTACAAAAAAAATTTGAAGAAGTTAAAAATTGAGTCTTTATTTCATTGAATTTTTTTTATTACTTCAAGTACATGAGTCCTATCTTTTAACAAATATACATAAGATACATGAGAGAAATCATCCACAAATACTATGTAATACCTAAAACCTGACACAGATGAGACACAAACTTGACCCTAAATATCAGAATAGATGACGATAAGCTCAAAAGAACGCTCACTATCAAAACTAAATGGATGACGATAAGTAGCACGATGATGCTTACTTAGTTAACACAACTCACACTCAAAAGACTTGACTAACAATCAAGACAATGTTTGTTGAAACTTACGAAGAGATAGATAACCCAACCGATAATGCCACAGAAGAGAAGACTCCTGTAAAGAAATTGAAGATACAAGCTCCTTTGAAATCTCATCACTCACCAGGATGTAAAGGCGACAACCACACTCATGGTTCAAGCCAATCTTTTCCTTCAGCTTCATGTCTTGAAAAGTACAGTGATACGTGAAAAAGGTAACATAGTAGAATAAAGTTTTTGTAATGGTACTAATAAAAACAAGTTTAGGAGAAAATCTGGAACATAAAGGACTTTGCCAAATGGAAGGTTAGAAGAGGCATGAATAATCGCTTCACCAGTAACTTGACATGACTTATCATAACATCGGTAAAAAGGAATTAGATTAATGTCAAAAGAGAGTTTACAAGTCTATATAAAAGACCACAATAACTAATGATAAATGGATATTGTTTACCCATATATCTTAAATAACCTAAATAACCCTCTAATAGTATGCCTTATGGTACAGAATTTGATGTGGAACACATCCAGTAACATGAATGCCACAACTGCATTGCTCCATAAAATTATCATAAGTAATATTTTTCGTCCTTTTTTTTTTCCTTTCATCTTTCAAATCCAGCAATCTCTTTCAAATTTGGCAGGTTTACTACTGCAAGGAGGATGAAGTTTGCCTGTATCAAGCCCTTGCATTTGATGTTCCATTTCAGCAAGAATCCCAAGTTCCTAGCCGTTCGGATCTGACAATTTCATATACAGTGAAGCCAAAGGTTCCAAGCTCCCCAGCGATACTTGGCAATTGATTTGGATCTCTACGTTCAGTGCATTGCAAAATTCATTCATCAATACAAATTTTTTGAGTCTTCATACATATATATATATATATGTAGTGTGATATCACAGAACTAGGGACGGTGAAAAGGAATATGAGCAGTAGTATTATTTCTCAAGAGATAGAATTTGTATCCACGAGACAAAAGGTGGCAGCAATTATGGAACAACCAGGTCATAAATCTTAAGACTACAGTACAATCTGATCTTAACTGCATTCCATACACCTGACAATGTTGCCTTGACTAATTGTACGAATATGTTTATGGTAACTACGAGTCTCCTGTGAGATCTTGTATATATTTCTTATTGGCTTTGATAGAACATTTGTTAAAAAAAAAAATTGAGCAGTTGAAAAGGAGAATTATATTTCAAAAACGGGAACAGAAAATTAATATTGTGCAATAACTCTGTTCCTGTTGAATAATTTAGTTGCAGTTATCTTATCTTGTTGCTTTAAGGATTACTATGTTATGCATTATTGAGTGGTATTTTTCTGTTCAAAGCGGCAGATAATGCAATTTCTAAACTTGACTTTTTCCAGAAGACTTGCAGGTAGAATAGACAATTTATTCCTACCTCTAAATTTTGGTGATCCAGATCTATCCTCTTGCGTATTCTTCTCTAATTCAGTCACAATCTTTTATGACTGTTGTCTTTATAGGGTCACTCTAAGGACAAGCTAAAACGCCTACAACCCAGGCATCCAGCTTCTTCTTGGGAGGACCCGTGGCCTCACTTCTGTCAGTGTTTCATACCCGAGGACTTTTACTAGTATAATGCAACCAAGAATGGCCGAGCAGCAATCATGGTCTCTGTCTCTATGTACTGCTCTCAATTTTTGTTTAGTAAAGTATCACTATTATGTTCTCTTGGACGGGAAAAGTCTTGATGATTAAGATGATAAGCATGATGTGATGTGTCTGCAGAAGGACCCCCTTCATTTGGTTTAGAAATGTGAGGAGCCTAGTTTTCCATAGATGCAAAACTTGAAGAGAATGGCAATATCTGGACTCTGGTGATGGATGCAACTCATAAATGGGGCTTGCATAGCCTTCCACTTTGTCTAGCAGCATTGAACAATAATATACCCCTTCATATGGTCCTTCGATTTTTATAAATGATGCTAGAGCTCATTACATTGTGGTAGGGTTCCTCAGACTAGACGCAGCACTAAACCCATTGCAGGACTCGGGACATTTTGGACGCGACCATTATGTATGCGGACTCGTGGAATCAGATTGCTTGGGTAACGTCCATCCGTTTTTTCTGTTGAAATGCACGTGCACTGCAGTTTTTTTGTTTGTACATAGGTCAAATTTGTTGTGCATGATTTGAACAAAAGCGCTGTCCAAGATTGTCACTAGTAATGCAGTGATTTTAAGTATCTTCATGTATTAGATTGTTAGTAGCTAACTTGTGCGTAGAAAAAGTTTTAATCCACGAAAATATCATGGGAATCTCAGATCAATCCTCGTGTCTTTGGTGTTGCATGTTTTGATGTTACACTAATGAATAGATCTCTATTCCAACAACATCTGAATTCAACCCACAACTAAGCTTCTCTCTTCCCCAGCTAGATGCTCCTCAACTGTCACATAAATTAAACTTGGTGTCTGAAAGAAAACTTGGATGGTTAAACAAATATGCATTTTATAATTGGAAGTGGCCACATGATACACAGGGAAGTAGTACCCAAAGGATGGTGGAGAATCCCACACATGGGTGGATAAGAAAACCCTGCCCATAGATGTTTGAAAATTCTCTCATAAATTACTGTGATGGAATTTGAACAAAGTCTAATATTTACATAGAAAGAAGGTTCGACCTCATGTATCACATTCTACAAGGAGATCTTACCACTAAGCCAAGTGACCAGGTGGTTGCAAACAGGAGACTAGAATTAGTCAATTAAAACTTGCACTAACGGCTGATTAGTCTTGTATTGTCACTTCACCCCTTTAAAACTTTATTCACCAAGTGAAAAAAGACTACTAAGCTAACAAAAAATTCTTTTCAGAAATCCAACTTATTATTAGTTAGAAGACGAAAGAACGTAAAATTCTATGTTTAGAAGATTCCTATATCATATGAAACTAAACAAAACGCCTTGCAAAGTTCACCTTCTGTGGGAAAAAAGTGGCTAAGCAATCATTCATGTGAAAGTCATCAATTAATCTCTCCCATTCATCAATATTTGGTTGCTTAAAATTTTGTTTTGCTTTCACATCTCAACTCCGATCTACCTTCTATAGATACCACGCGGATAAGAGTCGTTTCGAAAGAAAACCTCAAATGTAGGATTCGTTTATCTGGCCATGATCCATGGTATGTAGAAAAACAGTCAATGGAAGTGAACTTTTTTCTGGATCATCGAATACTTCGCCATGTTACAGCATGTGAGGTTCTTAGTAATGTGATCAATAGGCCCATGGTCTAGTAGCAACTTGCATGGTACTATCTGTCACGTCAAAGGATTGCTTGTGCTACGGAAAAGAAGTAATCAATAAGCACATTAAAAGGGCTATCATTTTATGTTGACAGATTCCTCCTCAGTGATCAAGCTTGAGTTAAAAACTTATTTTTTTTATCATTGTTGTACAATGGCATTAGATTATCATTGCTAACTGGAAGACTCATTAATAAAATGTGGCCTAAGCAAATAAACAATTCAGCTTTTTTTTGTACGGTTTTCTGCCATGATGTCTGTTGCTGCTTTTGTCCGCTATAAGATCCATTTGCAAAGGTTGCTGAAATTAACTTTTCGTTTAAGCATTTCTTAAGTATGTGATATGATGGATTTGACAAAGACCTGAGATATGTATATAGTTAACCTCACTTTTTAAGCCAGTCGGTTATATTGTCTCACAGTAGAAGAGATCATGGTTCCAATCTTACCAGTTGTTTTCTTCCCACTTGAGAATGAACTTCTCTCCTCACCTATGGATGCGAGTTTCTTGTATTCCTAGACTAGAAATTAACATAAACTTTTCCTAGATCTGAAGTTTGGCAGTGTTTCTCCAGAATTATCTCGAATTAACTATAGTTCAAAGTAAATCATAAGATGAGATCTCTTGTTATGCCCTTGTCCAATTTAAGTCTCCAAAGTCCATTGATACACTAGTAGTGTACCCAACTTAGCAGAATCCATCCCTCTTAATGATCAGATTTTTTTAACTAATTATTATGGCCCAAAATAATTTTCAATAAATGGATGAGGTGGTGATATTTAACTGCTATAATGTAGAGATTTCATTAGATGATATCGGACTAATGTGTGAATGATTATGCAAATATGGGAAGATAAAGTACTGTTTAGTAATTCATCTAAAAAAAAGGCAATTGTATAGAATATCTGAGGAAATTGAAAATTCTTTGTAGTCAACGAAACCCTCTTTTGTTGTTATCTGTGTGCACATGAAAGCCCCCATATTTATTGCTGCATTCAGGTGAGGAAGGTGTTATCAAAGGACAACAATTAAGATCATTGAGGTGAGGAAGGTGTTATCCAAGGACAACAATTAAGATCACTCTTGTTAATTTACGGTTAAACAAGGTTTTAGGTTTATTATTACTTTTATAGCTAAAGGACGGAAACACCCTTGAGTATCCTACAAAGTGTCAAAACGTGGCCCTCCAAGAAAGAGGGTAATACCGTCAGGAGAAAATGTGGGGGCCGTTGCAAGTTTAGCACATTCTGAAAGCTGCCGATTGCTTTCCAGCTCTTTCAACCGCCTTATCACTAAACGACAAATGTGAGTACCAGTTTTCCAAATATACCCCTCTTGTTTAGCTAAATGGTAGAAGTGCCATCTCTTTTGCACTCCAAATTAACAGAGGTGGATATTTTTGGCAATGTTACGTTATATTAGATTTTAATCCCAAGGACAAAAATTCAGGGGAATCAAGGGTCCAGACAATCACAAAAATACTTAGACAATGTTCATGCCAATAATACAGACGGCTAGCAAGCTGGCAATAATGTTTTCAAAATTTAAAAACAAAAGACAATCTACTGCTCCATAGCTTCAGCAGCAGCAGTAGGAATAGTGGAGTCATTAGATGTGGGAGGAGCATCGGAGGAAGCAGATAAATTCTCTACCCAGACAGCCTTCATAGAGGCTAATGTGCTCCTCAAATCCTCCTTTTCAAAACCTGGTAGAAGAGAATCTAACCAGTGCCCCATTAGTCCAATTATATCAGAAGTAATAACATAAGTAGGTTTGAAATTGTTGCGGAATATACTGCTGTTTCTTTCTTTCCAGGTTACCCAAAGGATAACCTGAATCAAAACAAACCAACTGCAGTTATTTAAATGAAATTTAAGGACAGGTTTATGTAGATATAAGTAGCCCAAATTGAAATATCCAGGATATAGTTGGGAGCATAAAAAAACTGCCAAATGTGTGAGACAAAATCGTAAAACATAAACAGATGACCATGTAGTATTATGCAAAAAAGAAGTAATAGATTGCCGAATCTCATTTTTTCAAAACCTGCACCCAATCGACGAATCCGAGATGGAGTTGTCGGAACAGAAACAATGTTCGCGTAGATCTGCTATACGTAGATCTGCTAGTAGGCGTAGTCCGATCGGACTGAGGAAAGAAGGAGGGAGAGGCATATCTAAGAGGTAGAAGGGGGGAGAGGCAGATCTACGAGAGGCAGATCTGAGAGGTAGAAGGGAGGAGAGGCAGATCTGCAAGAAGCAGATCTGAGAGGTAGAAGGAGAGAGAGGCAGATCTGAGGTTTGAGAGGTAGAAAGGGGGAGAGGCAGATTTGAGAGGTAGAAGGAGGGAGAGGCAGATCTACGAGAGGTAGATCTGAGAGGTTGCACAAGCAAGTTTTGTGACGATATTCCAGTAATAATGGCATTCCTACAATATTATATGATCATACAATGGCCCATACTTCAAGCACAAAGTCGGAACCCAGCTGTAGGGAGGGCGTCGATGGTCCGGAATGTCGACACGGTCGCTGTAGGGCGACGCCCTACCGTCGCTCAGCTCGTGAGCTCACCACCCCTAGAGGCAAAAACAAGGAAAGGGGGGGGGGG
>JAMKQA010014789.1:0-10190 GCA_024699735.1 Posidonia australis
TATATATATATGTTTCAATCTTCTTTTAACAGTAGGAGTGCTTCATCCTTAATCAGGTAACATTGTCTTTGTCTTATTTTAATATATATATATATGTATATGTATATATTACAACCTCCCTCAATCTATCTTCTTATATTGAAACAATCCTAGCCATTCATTTCAAAACCACTTTTGATAACAAAATAAAAACCACCAATACCACCACCTATTATTTCTTTTTTTCAATATTATTGTCAAATCTCATAAATCATGGCACAACACAAATTCCTATTCCCATGACCACCCTCTTCCTCCCACGTCCTCTCTCACAATCATTCTCTCTCCCTTCCACACACACACACACACACACTCTTCCCTTGTAATGGCTTGTACGAAGAAGGTCGCCTACAAGTCCATTAGTAGTGTAGAAACCTTGATTTTGAAGTCACTTAGCTGCAAGCTCCTCTGGAAAGATGCTCTGGTTGCGACCACCAAAGCACCCAATTTGCAAACCTAAAACTTAAACCCTAGTGTAGACACCCCAATTTTGTAAGATTGTAGGTAGTCTTCGCTGAGTAGAAGAATGGTTGCTGGATTCTCAATCATTATCACCAAAGCCAACTAGACATTTTCACCTTGTTTTTACCCACAGAACTAGCCCAAACCTTTGATTCAATCTAAAACCCTAATGGGTCAATTAGTTCACCAAACAAAATTCTAAACCCTAGTTATATTTCAAGCCTAGACAAACCCATGTAAATCCAACAATCCAAGCTAATAACCTACAGATTAATTGCACCCTAAGCCGAAGCAGGCCCATCAAAGCCCATTTTGAGCCCACTTTGTCAAACATTCTTGGGTTTATTATAGGGTTGCTAGAGTTTGTTAGTAAATTACTTAGGAAGTTGTTAGTTTGTTATTAAGTGGTTAGGTTTCTAAGTTTGTTATGGGGTTGTTAAGATTTGTTAGCGGTGTCTTGGAGGAGTTGTTATGGGCTGATATAAGGGGAGATGAAGGCATGTGCATTGGGGAGGGGGGGTGGTTCTTTTCTTTTTTCTAAGAATGGCTCTACTGGCTTCTCTCTCTTTCTCTCGTCCCTCTCCTCACTGGATTGCTGACAAACAAGAAGAAGAGCACTCCCCAGTTGGCCACGGTCCTCGTCTCCAGACCGTCAGCTCCACCGGCGTCCACCTCCCTCAACCACGTTCCAGTTCTCCGGCCATCTTCAAACCAGAGCCATGCAGTAGAGGAGAGAAGGGAGATGCACATGAAGCTGACTCCCCTGACACACCTTCGACGCTCCCCTACTGGCTTCCATTCCTCCACACAACCTCTGGCAGCTGCAAGATCAGCTTCTGATCATCGTCGAGCATCCACGGATCTAAAAGGGGCCACCGACAACCAGAGCCAGCGAAACAGGTAAATTCTTCGCTGCTTTTGCATGAGTGTTTGGTCCTCTGCCACTGCATCAATTCGTCAAGGGCTCCAGGGACGTTCAATGTCCTCTCTCTTGCTTCTTTAAGTTGATTGTGTAGTTTCTTCCCCGGCGCCAGTGGAGATCTCAAGCATGTGAGCTGGTAGAACCCACTATTGAAGAGGGAGCTTGGGCAGAAGAGTCCAGGCAGTGCGTTTCGCTCCTGAGCACAGATGCTTGAGGTTGTAGCCCGATTTGGCTTCACCAAGCCTCAGAAAGTGCTGGTCCACCCTTCACAACCCTTGGTCGCTAATTGCAACGAAAAACGTCGCTGGAGACGAGGCGCTGATGAGCTAGATGGCCAGAGGAGTCTTCGCAGTCAAGCTTGCGTCTAAGCGCTTGGACATTTTCCTTTCCTTCCCTCTGGTCTTCCTGAAGTGTAACCTAGTGCCTTGAGGCCTCTGTTTCCTCCTGCAGTCGAGCTCACCGGAGAAGATAGAGTCGACAGTGGGGTGGATCGGGAGAGACACGCATATGCCCCTCTTGGCCTCCATTGGCTTGAGCTTTTTCCTCATCTCCCTGACGACCCTCTGGAGGCCTTAGACCATTGTATCGTCGCCTTCAGCAGCTCCGACCTTCTTAAGCTTGCTGTCGGAGTTGCGACGTCGGTGAGTGAGGTGGGGAGAAGACTGAGGCCGCTCGTCGCCAGATCCAAGTCGTTGGATCTTCCTCTCTGCCTTCCTTCTAGCTCACTGAGGTCTCGGATGCTAGATCAGGCATCGGGATGCCCCGGAAAGGCATCCTAGACGGTCGCTGATGGCGAGGACCCGTCGTCGGCAGCCGTTGTGTTTTTTCTTTAAAAAAATAAATAAAATAGTTTCATTTGAATAAATTCTGGGATTTTACTTTTATTGCATTGATGTCCTTCTTTTCTTACATTTAGGTCCCTGCGTAGTTTTTTAAAATCTTTTTAATTATATTTGTTTTGAGATATAGTAGTGTGACCCCTGTAAATCTTTATTAATGTTTTCCAGGCTTAAAAGTTTGATGTAAACCCTCAAAGTTTCTTTTCATACATTTAAGTCCAGAATTTTGCATAAAAAACCCTGAGCTTTACTAAAACTGTTCTGAATTCACATTTTTCTGGCATAATTGCAAATTAAACCCTAGATATTCAAACATTTAGTCAAATGTGCTTAAAAATTGCATTTAAAATTTTGAGCTTCATTTAAATGGTTCTGAATGCATGTTTTTCTGTCAAAATTGCTAATCAAACGTTGGGAATATAAATATATACTCAGAAGTGTTCAAAACTTGCATTTTAACCCCTGAACTTCACTGATTTCACACTGAACGTATAATTTCTGGGGGGAAAAAATTACAAAAAAGCCCCTGAACTTCCTATTTTCGGGCATGAACTCTTTTTCTTGCACATTTAACCCTGAATTTCTTCAAAATTGCATTAAATACATGATTTACTGTCAAAATTGCATTTTGAACCCTTGGAACCTTGAATTTGACCAAAAATACACAGTTTTGCACATTTGACCTCAGATTTCTTCAAAATTACATAAGATGTGTTTTCCTATATATTTTGATGATTTAGTCTCAGAATTTCAGTTTCCACTCAAAACATGTGAATATTGCATAAAAGCCCTTGGAAATTACATATTTCACTTACACAAGCATTTTGAACATTTTGTTCCTCTTTTTCATGCATATTTTCTCATGTCTTGACACTTGCATCGTGCACGCATTTCTAGCTCATTTCGAACTTGATTTTCTCATTGTTTCTCGAATTTCTTTCGACTTTCACGATTGTGATTTAATTTAGCTTTCCATCGCCTGAGGGAGTACATTAACAGGCTTAACAATGCCGACACGAACCTGAATGAGGATTATTTTCCCTAATTTGATTTTCTCGAATTTCTTCGAGTTTCTGCTGATTTGTGTGACGTTTTCCGAGTGTTTTTGGTTTTCACGATTTTCCTTATCGCCCACGAGCGTACAGTAAAGTGGCATTTTCAATGCCTACATTTGTCCCTCGGATTATCATTTTCTTTCTTTTATTCACTTCTTTTCATTGATTTGGCATGTTTTCCAGTCATATTAGGCATGTGCACTCAGAATAGGCAAGCGTACACACAATTGACTAATAGCAAGCAGGAAACCTAGAAAGATCGAGTCCTTGGGTGCATCGGGGTGCCTAACCCCTTCCTCATACGTAACAAGAATCCTTACCCTTTCTCTGGCCCGCATTGATTTGTGCACTTCATCCATTAGGCACGGAGCATGCATATGTTTTCTTCGCCTTCGTTTCTTTTGAATTTTTCCTTTGTGTTTAGTTTTTCTCGTCTTTCCATTAAAAGACTAAGTAGCGACTCCTTTCCTTATCCTTTCTTATCTTTTCTTGGTATTTTCAAGTCTAGACTTCTTCTCCGGATTCACCATCTTCACGGTGATTGTATCGGGACTCTTCATGTGCTTCCACGCACATAGGAGAGCCGTGCAGGGTTCCATCGGCATAGTTACAGGAACTGGCGACTCTGTTGAGGATAACCAGATTCTAGCTTTCGCTTTGGTTTTCTTGCTTGTCTTTGGTCTGTACACCTCCATGTTTGTTTGCTTGTTCTGTTTGTTTGTACATATTTGACTGAACATGTCTTTTTGTGCCTTTGCACACCATTGCCATGCCACCACACATTCATATGACCTAATTCATGCTTTTTTGTTGATACTTGTTTTTTTTACTACTTGTGAGTACTACACTAGCACATGCCATATTCATGCCTTTTGCTTGATTGATTGACTGTTTGGATGCCATAATTGTGTGTATTCTTCCCTTTCTTGTATTTGCCATGGTTAGGAGAGTAGAGACATGTTTGTCTCCCTTCCTGGTTAACATAAAACATACAAACTCCGACAAACAAATACTAAGGCATAACTAGAGACAAATGCTCACAATTTCCCTTGGTTTAATAAAACGCAAGTAAAAGACATAAAAGCATATGTGCATGATTGATCATTTTAGAAAGCATGCATCTTCTCTTCTGAGTCCACCCACAGTTTGCGAAGGACAATTCTGGTAGCCCGTTCTATAGCTTTGGCGTAGGGCGTGTTGCTAGTTTGTCCCCCTTGTCCAGGGTCGTGTCGGTGCTAGTAGACAGTACAGCTCCATGCTACTGCAGGAGACGAGGCCACCAACGCACCACCCGTTCACTGCCTGTGCTTCGGCCAGAATTTAGAATGGGAACCTTACTTTTTTGACCAGAGTCAAAACCCAAACCCATGAGTGTGTCCCGTGCGGTCAACCCCATATGGGACATGTATGGTAAGAGAGTGCACTTTAGGACATTCATCCGCATTGTGTGTCATGGCATGCCACTTTAATAACTCGTATTTGTCTTTGCGTCGTTGTCCAGGTTTTGATACCTGTTTCTCTTACCTGTTTTCACAGGTAGCTTGTTGTAAGGTCCTCAACTAGCAGCTCAGGTGTCTTCGTTGTAGGCGGCTTCCTGTGGTTGTTTTCTCTTGCCTTTTCCAAGCTATTGATCGCTTTTCGACTGTAGTTCGTCTTAGAACTCGTGCGTTTGTCTTTGCCGTAGCTCCATTCATATTCGCTCGCGGTCAGCCATGGCCCAACCAACCAGCGAGCTTCCTGTTGTTGTTCTGGAGGAAATCTCGTATTCAGTTCCTCCATCTTTCACTTCTTCTAATTTCCCTTTCCTTCATACATTCCGTTTTGGAGTTCAAGGGAACTCTGAACCCACTTTGGGACATTTACGAGCACTTATCGCTCAGGAGCTTGTCGTCAAATCCAATGCGCTGATCTCTACACAGGTTCTAGAAGTGCCAGATGCACCTCTTTCCTCGGGCTTTTCTGTTCCAGGAATTCAGTCTACTGTGGTTACTTCTGCCATAGGGTTCGTCCCTTTCCTGCTCTTGTCTTCTGACCCATCCATCGGTGAAACTTTTGCCATGCAACCACAGCATCTGATGGCTCTCGCATGGAGGCTGCAAGGCATGACTATCTATCCTGGTCCTACTTCTGCTCCTTTTCCCTTGACCCTGAGGTTTCGATGCTGACCACCTTAGCGTTGCAGACTCATTCCACAACACTTTCGCCCATGCCATCGCCTCAACTCTTCACTACTCCGACGATGAGGGCGTCATCTTTGCCTCCTGCACCTTCACTGCACTATGCACAACATATGACTCCATCACCTAGTGGCCAGTCGTCTGGGTTGGCTGGAAAGTAGTATGCCTCGAGCTCATTGCTCGGAATCGTACCGGCACAACAATCGTTGCTCCCTCACTTTACATCTTACACGACAAAGCATGCAATCCATTCATTCCCTTTGCATCAGATTTAGGCTTATCCACGCATGACATCATTACACTCAGCACCTACGCACAGGTATGCTGGCCTTTACGTCTTAACGTCAGGAGGCGTTAGGGTGGATCCAGAGGAGCGCACATGCACGACCCATACAGCATACATGGCACCTGCATTAGTTGCTCTTGTCTCGTTAGTAGCAACCTCAGACGCCCTCTTGGCAAGGATCGACGATCTGGAAAGAGTACTTTGTCAAGTGCAAGGTGGGGAACACCAGTCCTACCACTTTCGAGACCTCTGCTATTTTCCAGAGGTGACACTCCCCTCGAATTTCCACATCTCGAAATTTGAAAAATATAATGGTAGTGGCTGCCCAATATCTCCTTTCAAGGCATATTGCGGAGACCTCGCGCAGCTTTAGGGCGATGAGAGGCTTCTGATCCACTTATTCCAGAAAAGTCTGACAGGGCTAGCACTTAGATGGTTTACATCCCTCGACATGGCCTCTATCAGGACTTGGAACGACCTCTCTAAGGCGTTCCTGGAGCAATATTCCTTCAATCTTGACTTGATCCCTAAGCGAGAAGATCTTGCGCAATCCAGCAGGGCCCCCACGAGTCATTTAGAGAGTATGTCAGCTATTGGCGTACACTTGCCTCCCAAATGAAGAATAGGCCCTCTGATGAGGAGTCTATTGAGATCATTATAAAAGGAGCACAACCAGTGACTGGGGCTTTGCTCAGCATTCAGCCCATCACAACTTTTGCATCTCTGATTCGGGCTGGCACTCACGTGGAAAGTTCGCTGAAAGGTCGGAACTTCCCTGCACTCTCTACAGTAGCCAAGCAGGCCTCTTCTTTTGGTAGCAGCTTTAACAACAACACTGTCAATACCAACAACGTCAAGAGGGCAGCTGTCGCATTCATCAAGCCTACTGAGAAGCCTACTAGAGTGGAGAGCCAGCCTGATTGGAACCAATTAGCATTTGCATCAAGCTCTCCACACACCACATATACACACTCCACCGTTGAAACAGTACATCACGTCACACCAATTTGACAAGGACAACAACCTAAGCAGAGGCGCGGTCGTCGCACTGAAAGTGACTTCACTCCACTTGGTAGGCATTTGAGTGCCCTCTTCCCTCTAGTTGTGTCGCTTCTACGACTCTCGGATCCTCGTCTGCCACCGAACCCACTCCCAAGGTGGTATGACGCAAGTGTGCATTACGATTATCATCGAGTCCATGGACACTGGACTGATAATTGCCACTCTCCGGGATGTTGTTCAGAGCTTGATCGACAAAGGAGCTATTGTCGTCAACGCGTAGGATGCAGTATCCACACATGCACTAACATCTGCACACCCTAGTGTAGCCAACCTCTCCTCATCTGAGCTTGCAAGCTCTGAGGATGTTTGAACTTCGGGGGTTTTCCTCTTTCTCCCTTTTCTTTCCTGGGGAATCCATCGGGCTTCATCAACCTAGTTTGTTCTTTTGACTTTTCTCAGGTCTGTCTGGCAACATTCACATATGTCGCTCTTGTTCTAGTTCCTCATTTGCCTAGTTTATCCTCTCTCAGTTTCTGCCCGGTGGCATACACCTATGCCGCTCTTGTTCCTTGTTAGCCTAGTTTGTGCTCTTGTCTTTTCTCAAATCAATCCGGCGACACTCATATGTGCCACTCTTATTCTTGATCCTCTACAGAGGGCCTAACCAACAGTTTGCCTGTTTGCCATGCACCGATCTGTCCCAGCACGTGCAAATACCCTGGATTTGATAGGAGACAGTTGTCACAGCAGATACAACTTCAACAGAGATACAGTCTTAATGCCACCAGCAGATTCAGCATTCACAGTGACAGTCTCAGTTTTAATATTAGTTTTGATAGCTTCAGATACACTGCAAGGAGTTACTTTGAACCCCAATGGCATCGACAAGACAACAACAACAAAGATTGGAGCTGTATCCTTTTTCCCTTTATTTCCTTTGTTTTTTCTTTTTGCATCACCATATACCAAAACACAAAAAATAAAAAAGCACAAAAGTTGAAAAAAAGAATACAAAATAGAAAAACATTAAGAATAATAAAAAATAATAGTTTGCTTGTCAATAATGTTTTGTCCAATGATGAAAAATTGGAAAAGCTCGCCTATGTCGGAATGGATTATCCTTCCTCAGTTGTCACTACTTAGACAATCAAGTTAGCAAGGGAGCCACCGAACATCAAACCCGGACGAAATGTTCAAACTCCACATGAATCCTGCATCTCCAAGAGGGAGATGAAATATTAGGGGTGATTGAGAGTGTAAGTCAGAAAAGAAAACATACATTCGCAAGGGCGTAAAAGAATAGAGAAGAGAGAAGACGAAGATAGAAGTCAGCCCAAGAGTGAGGGGTGTGCGCTATAGCTCTACCCTTACCGTACCTTAGAGAGGAGTTGGAGTATGCACTCCGTAAAATCACACCTTTGAGGGATTGACCCACCCTCTTCCAATAAAGGCCTCCTGAATAGATCGCGTGTTTATTACCTCCAAGTCAAGGTTAGAGTGAAACCGCATGTCTATGAGGGAGTAAAAGAAGAGTCAATGGTGTTGAAAAGAAAAAGCAGGTGCAGGACCTTAAAGAGTTTGACATGGAACTAGGTTCATTACACTACCTTACAGTGAGTTCGAGTGCCACCACCACTCAGCGAGAGCCACCAATGACTTGTGAATCTCTGTAGTGACAATTGAGTCGAAGGTGTCATCCTCCTTTAACAGGTGTACAGCTTTCCAACCCAACTGAGGGCAAACAAACAAAAATCCTAATAAATAAAAGTCATAGTTGATCGATAAAACATGTTTACCTAGTTAAGTAATAGCTTCATCCATCACCCATCACTACCATTAGCTTGCTTGCTGTAGTCTTTCTACTTGCATTCCGCATTGCATTACAAAGTTTCGTTGAACATCTCTAATCAGGGACATTTCATCTATACTATGTTCAAAGCGCACGTACAGCGAGATTACTTTCCTGTGCACAGGCTATACAAGCTTATGGAATTAGCAGCATTGGCAATAGTCTCCCTACGATCAACTAAGTTCCACTAGCACTACTTGGGGGAATCTTCGGTGATTGCATAAACAGGAATAGAATGTCTAGAGCACTTGCAGCCAGAACCCCATGTCATTTGGCAGCTTGACTCAATACCAGGGGCACCTATTTTGTCCTGACTGCAACAACTACGTCTGGAAGTCAATTCTGCTCACCAAGAGAATGATAACTGCTCTTTGATTAGAACCCGTGCATCAGGCACTTCACGAAGCATAGACTCACAACTTATGGTTCAGAGAATCTAGACCAGAATTTCCAACCAGAATATCTAGATTGTTCGAAGAAAATGTAGCATAAGATCGTGCTTCCAGCATGGCAGTCAAGTGCATATTCCTCTAGGGGAGTGACAGTCGCTATGACTGCAATGCTTACAAAGCCATAATCACAAGCAACATCCTTGACCGTAGAATGTCAATTTAAAGTCCAGCAAGCCACAGATACCCACTTCCCTAAAAAATGTTGGGTACGAGCAGTGAAATTCTAGCAGAATCTGCGAACAACATCAGTTCAAAGCAGTCACAGTTCAGGGTGCGCCCACAAGCAAGTGCTTCCTGGCAAACTTCTGTTGGCTAAACCAGTTGTCTAGGCCCACCGCTTTCTTCTGTTCCTTCTTTTCAACAACATCCTTAGTGTTCCGATATCAAGGGCATGTTAGCTGCCTTTTGGTATTATTTCCTGTTACCAGGGGCTTGTCAGCTGCCTTTTGGTATTTATCTTCTATTACTAGGGACATGTCAGCTGCCTTTTGAAATTGTTCTCCTGGTATCGGTAATATGTCATTTGCCCTTTTGGTATCCTTCTTCCGAACCATCATCGCCATCTTTTCGGTTGATGTGTTCGTCTGTTAGCTTTCCGAACCGTCACCGACTACCTCTCGGTTGGTGTGTTCGCATTTTCAGCCTTTTGAATCGTCACCGACTGTCTCTCGGTTGGCGTGTTCGCTTTTCAACTTTTCGAATCATCATCGCCAACTTCTCGGATGATGTGTTTGTTATCCTCCTTTTGAACCGTCATCGACAGTCTCTCGGTTGGCGCGTTCGCTTTTCAGCTTTTCGAACCATCACTGACTGCCTCTTGGTTGGTGTGTTCGCTTTTTCAGCCTTCTGAACCATCATTGACTGCCTCTCAGTTGGCGTGTGTAGACACCCCAATTTTCTGATTTTGCAGGATGGGGATGTGG
The DNA here is from genome assembly GCA_024699735.1 of Posidonia australis. Taxonomy (NCBI): domain Eukaryota; kingdom Viridiplantae; phylum Streptophyta; class Magnoliopsida; order Alismatales; family Posidoniaceae; genus Posidonia; species Posidonia australis. The sequence goes on from JAMKQA010014789.1 coordinate 10,007, forward strand.
TGGTTGAGCTCTAACCCTATCAAGGCCCATTTGATTCATGGAGACCCAATTGGGCCCATGAAGGCTCACTTAGGCCCGTTAAGCCCTAATTGAGCTCACTTGGGCCCATCAAACTTAATTAGGCCCATCTAACCCTTTTAAAACTCTTTCAACTTGTTTTGGGTCCATTTAAACCCATTTGGGC
>JAMKQA010014796.1:0-10083 GCA_024699735.1 Posidonia australis
GAAAAAGTTAATCCGAGGGACAAATGTAGGCATTGAGAATGCCGCTTTACTGTACGCCCTTGGGCGATGAGGAAAATCGTGAAAATCGTGAAATTCTCGGAAAGCGTCTCGTAAAACAGCAGAAATTGGGATAAATCCGAGAAAATCAAAAAGGGAAAAATAATCCTCATTTCGGGACCATGTCGTCTTTGTAAGCCTTTTACTATACGCCCTCGAGCGATGGAAAGCCAAAACAAATCTAAAGGTGAAAACCTGGAAAAATCCGGGAAACGATGAGAAAACAAAGCTCGAAACAAGCTAGAAAAGTGTACGCAAAACCGAGAAGAAATGACAGGAAAATCTATGCAAAAAGATGTGAAAAATCATGCAAAGTGCAAGTGAGAATGCAAATATGAGAAATCCAGGGGGTTTTGTGCAAAAAGCCCAAATTCCGAGGAAAACTGAAGTTCTGAAGCCATGTCATAAAAAATACATAGGAAAACACATTCTATGCAAGTATGAAGAATTCTGTGGCCAAATGTGCATCCCTAGTTAAAATGAAGTTCTCTAGGGGTCAGAAAGCAATTTTACCACCTAAACATGCATTTAAATCAATTCTGCATAAAACCAAGGTAAAAATGCAAGGGAAAAGTCTCAGAAATGATGTAGGAAGTTTCAGGGGCAAAATTGTCATTTTACCCTTGAAAACATGCAATCAGAGTAAAATCAATGAAGCACAAGGGTTAAACTGCAAATTACCTAGCAGAAAAAAGCATCCAGAAGAATTTCAGTAAAGACAGAGGGTTAAAGTGCAATTTACCCTGAGAAAACATGCTTCAGAAAAGTTTAAAACAAATTCAGGGGTTTAAATGCAAATAAACCAAAGAAATGAATATTTTGGAAAGTTTCTGCAAAGTCCAGGGGTTTAAATGCAAATTAACCAGCAAAAAAATACATCCTGGATGATTTCAGAAGAAAGTAGGGGCTTCTATGCAATTAACCATCAAAAATGAGCATTCAGAAACATTTTGAGAAGTATGAGGGCTGATATGCAATTTCTACAGAAAAAATGAACTGTCAGAAAGGTTCCAAGGAAATCCAGGGTCTTGTATGCAATTTGCTTGAAACAAAATACATTCAAAAAACTCTGGAGGGCTTTTATTAAAGTTTTAAACTCAGAAAACATTATTTTAAATGTTCAGGGAAAAATATGTAATATTTTCAGTTAAAACTTTATTCGAAATATTTAAGAAAAATGATGGGAAGACCTAAATGTAACAAAAGGACCTAAAAGTAATGCTAGAAGGACCTATATGCAAGAAGAGTAAAAACTTTTGGATTTTACTTAAAATTTTTTTTAAAGAAATAAAAAAAGAAACGACGGCGCCGGCGATAGAGCTCCGTCGCCGACGACCGTTAAAGGAAGCTAGAGGGGGGCCTCCAGAGGTTTGATCTTAGATCAGACCCCACAGAAAGCAAGATGGGAAAGAAAGAGAGAGATCCACCGGAGCCGATGAGCGATCGGTCGGTGGGAAAGGCCTCCCCACCTCCTCTACCGTTGCGGGACTCTAGCGTCGGCACTGGGGAAGAAGGGGACTCCGGAGGCTGAGGCACGGCTGCTCTGAGGCTTCTGGTGGCTGTGGGATGCTTCGAAGCTTCCCCTAGAGCGGTGCGGATGCTAGTGGAGCGAGGTGGTGGCCCGACCGTCGCCGCCGTGGCTTCCTCCGGCGAGCAACACTATTGGAGCAATCCAAGGCTCCTGGCGCAGTCTCGATGATTCTGGAGGCTTCGTGGGAAACGACGGAGGGTTTCTGGGGCTTCGCAGGTGTGCGAGGGGTTGGAGGCTGACGCGGCGACTCTGGATCCCGTCGTCTTCTCTGGCGAACGCGGGATCAGAGCAACATTCCGGCGGCCGTCGTGTGGGCTGCTGGTAGCGACGGAACAGTAATGCAAGTAGCAGAGAAGCACCGGAGAGGCCAGATGAGGAGGAGAGAGGACTCGGGGGTCCACAAGCTTCTCTAGATTGCCCCCCCACCACTATCGCCGGAGTGTGGCGATGGCGGGGCACGGCGGAGCGCCGCTAGCCAAGTGATCGCTCTAAATCCCTTGGAAACGCTCCAAGAAGAGAGGAGGAGGACTAGAAGATTAGAATGCAAACAATTAAGAGAGAATCAGTGTGTACCTGGCTGTAGTTGCCTCGCCAGAGCTCTGGAAACGCCTTCCTTCCTCCTCCGTGATAGCTCTTGCTCTGCTCGCTCTCAATTCTTAGTTCTCTCGTGTGCTCAAGGGGTGTGGTCCTTTATTCAGAGCCTGGCTCCTCTCCTCCTTCTTATAGGCAAACGGAAACCCAACCCAAAACCGACAAGGGACCAAACATGTAATAGAATCAAATAACGACCCTCTAACTCTACTAAACCAACTCCAAAAAAGCAAAAACAGACTAACTGCATGCTAACGGCTGTCCCCTCGCTGCTCCCCCTTGTCCCCTGCCCGTCAATAGTGTTCGACGGCGATCTGAGCTCCTCCGGCGATGACTAATCTGATGGCTGGAGATGCTCTGAATCGTGTTGGATTGATGGTGCTCGAGCCAATTTGATGAATTAAGCGTGGAGGAACGATCTCAGTGGCTGATTCATGAGAGATTGGTGAATAACAGCAATGGGTTTAGTGAGGTGGTTTGTCTAATTTTTGGTAAAAAAAAGATTAAATGAAGAATGATTTAATGGATATGGTATGGATGAAATAAAATGTTGGGTTGAAGAGAAAGAGATAAATTATTTAAGATAGACCTTTATGGGCTTTGGGCTCAATTTGGGCTTAATGGGCCCATGTGGACCTTGTGGGCCCCCATGGGCCCATAATGGGGCTAAATGGGCCTATGTGGGCCTTCATGGGCCCAAGTGGGCTTTCATGAATTAAGTGGGCCTAATGAGGGTTAGAGCTCAGCCACCACATCTCCATCCTGCAAAATCAAAAAATTGGGGTGTCTACATATATATAGGCCGATGATTGTTCTCATCATCACATGCATGGATCTTAGCCCGATGATGATAAGTGGAATAAGCCTGCCAATGTTGGGAATGCATAGCACCACCTCAGGTAGATACTATTTAGGTAACCTAGGGAGTGAGGGAGCCATCTTTCATTATGAATTAGTTGAAGTATCCAAGCCACTCAAGGACCCTGCACCTCCCAAAGGGAGATAAAATGTTAGGGGTGAGAATGAGAGCATGAGAAATAAAACAAAAATATATATCTATGAAAGGACATGAAAGAATTAGAAGATAGAAGTCGTAGATAGAAGTCAACCCTAAAAGAGAGAGGCATGACAAGTAACACTGTCCCTTCAATTTAATTTGGAGAGGAGCTGGAGTGAATACCTGGAAAGCATGTTCCCAAAAAGGGCCTAGCCAACCCTTTAAACAGTAGCAGCTCCCCACCATAGACCAGGTACCTATTACCTCCAAGCCAGGGATAGGGTGAACCCATATGCCTATGAGGGAGAAAGAACAAATAAAAAAAAAAAAAAAAAGAAGGGATATGGTCCAGTGGGGTTTAGAACAGAGCCCAGGACACGATATCGCATTTCCAAAGAGCTACCTAAAAATTTAGGGGCTTGGATAGATTCTCATGAGGTTTGGAGTTACCATTCCCTTGTACACATGGCAATAAACATCTCAATGCTGAGGGCACTAATAAGATCCCACAAATCATTCAGCATGCATATGTTTCTTTCCACAAACATCATCTTAAAAGCATCATAGAGTCCAATTTGGTTCTCTTAGCTGGGGAGCGATAATAGCTTTCGATCTAAGAGAATCAGGAGGGCATCACCTAAACTAGGGGCATGCAAGCTGCTCTTGATGGTTAGGGCCATTTATGTCAAACCAGGGGCATGGAAACTGCCCTATGGTTAGACACACTAAGCCAGTACTCGACCAGGGGCATGCAAGCTGCTCTAATTGGTTAAGAGTCATCCATGTCAAACCAAGGACATGTCAGCTGTCCTATGGTTAGACACACTAAGCCAATGCTCGACCAGGGGCATATTAGCTGCTCTACAAGTTGAGGATCCCAGTAATCTACCAGGAGGCACTCTAGCTATCTCATTTGGCTTCTTAAGTTCCTTATGAGGGCTTTGTCATCAAACAATCCTAATCCTCTAGGTTTGATGGCTATATCTCATTACTTGGGTACCTGGTCAAAACCGGTTGGTAATTAGGTCCTTCCCTCGGGGCTATGCACAAGATTTAGTCTGTTCAGCTACTCCTTGTTAAGTCAGTTGTAGTTTTCAGCTTTGGGCTAGTTTCTCTGATTTTTCAATACCATTTGCGCTGCAGCTTTAATCTGTCTGCTTTGGACTTACAAAGTGTTGTTGAATGGAACAAGGTTAAAACCTATTTCTAAACAATGCTTTGAGCATGTTCTGCAGGAGATCGTTTGCCCTTTCTGGTGAGGCTTGAATCGAGGAAAGCTGAAACGCCTTGCAGATCATGGGTTTCCCTATGATGGTGGTGCCCACACACTGCTCAGATGTTCTCCAAGCATGGATCAGGCAGTTAACAGAGAGTGATCGTGACAAACTGCGGACTTGGGGGATCTCCTCAAAACTTCTGGATATCGTGAAGGTGGAGGTTTCTCGATACTTCCTGTGTGTAGGTGTCCGGTTCTGGAAGCCAGCTCATCATGTATTTTGCTTTGGGAGAATCGAATTGACCCCAACCATAGAGGAGGTACACAAAATATGTTGTCTATAGAGGTTCCTGGGACCCATCGTGTTTATGCGGCGCAACGGATATTCCTCAGTTTTGAGTGAGTTGACTTGTCTGTCAACCAGCGATTGTGGTCGTCAGCTTATCTGTTCAGATAGACATTCTCCTATGCTACAGCTTGCTTACTTTGACAAGGTGGCCGGGATGCACACCTCCCTACGTGACAAGCTATAGTTCAAGGGCTTTGTTATCCGCTTCTTAGGGGAGTTGATTTTCAGCCATGGTTGGATGGTCGTAAACATTGAAGTCGTCGAGATTGCCTTGGCGATGGTTACCCGTCGGATAGACTTGGCCCTAGTTATCTTGGTAGAAACTTGCTGGGCTCTGGACCAGTCACTACGACGCTGCCGGCACTTTTACGACTGTGGAGCTTTTGTATAGGTATGGTTGGCTACACATTTGGGTGTTGAAGTCTTACGCCTGCAACAGTCATCCTTTGAGTCCTACTGTTAAAGCGACCATGCACGCATGCTCACCTCAATTCAGAAGGAGTACGAGCGGTTAGAAAGCTTGACAAAAGACAAAGTCATCTGGCGTATCATTCCTTCGGCTACCCATGACTTTGAGGCTTTCTTCAACACAACCGATATGAGGCTCATTGTCCTACCGGGGTTGATTGGTGGAGCTGAATATCACCCAGTTCGTATGATGTGGCAGTTCGGTTATCAGCAAGATTCCCTTGTTCAAGGGCAAATGCCGGCCTGATTCCAAGAGTACCCCCTGAGCTCTTACACTATGACTCTAGAGCTATCTCGCCTACTTAGTGGCTCCATACGATCGAAGGATCTTACAGTCATAGAGTGGAAAGGTTGCACACCAGATTAAAAAGCTAAAGTCAAAGAAGCCTAGCCAATCTGCAGCGCTGCTCCGGGCCATACGCTCTTTACCAAAGCTTCAGGCTCGAAGAGATCCAGAGATGATGCAAATTGTTGACATTCGCGTTGTGCTACTAGATTGTTGAAATACAAGTAATCACTTCATTGATTGTTGTAATAATATTCATCAGAACGTTTCTGGCCAACTTGTTTGATTGCTTATGGTTGATGCGGAATAGAGATCGCCATTGCGACAACGTGTGCTCAGCTGGTTTAAACTACTACATTCTTCTGCCTGGTGACTTGGCGTAGGGAACCACGTAGATAATAGTCGAGAATTTCATTTTATTGCCTAGGCCTGGAAAAATGAAGTCCTCACAAACTTCAGTACCAGGTATGGCGAAATTCAGCCTGCTATGTTAGATTTGCCCTTCGAGCAAGTCTGGTTTCCGTCGAAACCTCAAACGAGATTTAGGTATTCTTGTCTTGGATTTGTTCCAAAAGGACGAATCTCGGAAACATCTACTTTGCTGCACTTGCTCTAGTTGAACAAGTCTTGCTTTCATCGTCTCCTAGACCTCGTGACAGGACTAGAGCTTGTCCCGCTAGGTAAGTTTTCCCTTAAGGCTGACAGGTCTAGTATCATGTCATGCCCTTATCAGCGGGCTGATAACCATAACTATCCAAGATTGAGTCCGTCAACTCACCTCTAGGTTGATATCCTAAAACTATCACTTAAGCTGATATCCTAAATTATCACTTAGGCTAATATCATAAACTATCACTTAGGCTGATATCCTAAACTATCATTTAGGCTGATATCCTAAACTATCACTTAGGTTGATAACCTGAACTATCACTTAGGCTGACCTAAACTATCATTTAGGCTGATATTGTAAACTATCATTTAGGTAGATATCCCAAACTATCGCTCAGGCTGATAACCTAAACTATCACTTAGGCTGATATCCTAAACTATCACTTAGGCTGATATCCTAAACTATCATTTAGGCTGATATCCTAAACTATCACTAAGGCTGATATCCTAAACTATCATTTAGGATGACATCCTAAGCCATCATTTAGGCTGATATCCTTAACCATTATTTAGGTTGATATCCAAAACTATCACTTAGACTGATATCCTAAACTATCATTTAGGATGATATCCTAAACTATCATTTAGGCTGATATCCTAAACTATTACTTAGGCTAATATCCTAAACTATCACTTAGGCTGATATCCTAAACTATCACTAATGTTGATATCCTAAACTATCACTTAGGCTGATATCCTAAACTATCACTTAAGCTGATATCCTAAACTATCACTGACTGCCTCATGGTTGGTGTGTTCGCTTTTCGGATTTCCAAACCATCACCACCTTCTTCTTGGATGATGTGTTCGGTTGTCCTCTATCTGAACCATTAGCGACTGCCCCCAGGTTGGCGTGTTCACTTTTCGGATTTCTGAACCATCACCGCCTGCTTCTCGGATGATGTGTTCGATCGTCCACCCTCAAAACCATCACCAACTTCCTCTCAGTAGGCGTATTTGCTTTTAGGATTTCCAAACCGTCACCGCCTGCTTCTCGGATGATGTGTTCGGTTGTCCTCACATTGAACCGTGACCGACTGCCACTCGATTGGTGTGTTCATTTTTCAGTTTTCCGAACCATCACCGCCTGCTTCTCGGATGATGTGTTCTGTTGTCCTCCCTCTGGACCATCACCGACTGCCTCTCGGTTGGTGTTCACTTTTCGGATTTCCAAACCATCACTGCCTGTTGCTCAGTTGATGTGTTCGATTGTCCTCCCTTGGGATAATCGCCGACTGCCTCTCGGTTGACGTGTTTGCCTTTCAGATTTCTGAACCATCACGGCTAGCTTCCCGGATGATGTGTTCGGTTGTCCTCCCTATGAACCGTCATCGACTACCTCATGGTTTGCGTGTTTGCATTTCGTATTCCTGAACCATCACAGCTGGCTTCTTGGATGATGTGTTCGGTTGTCCACCCATTGGATCGTCACCGACTGCCTCTCCGTTGGCGTGTTCACTTTTCGGATTTCGGAACCATCACCGCCTGCTTCTCAGATGATGTGTTTGGTTATCATCCCTCTGAATCGTCACCGACTGTGTCTCGGTTGGCGTGTTCGCTTTTCAGATTTCTGAACCATCATCGCCTGCTACTCGGATGATGTGTTCAGTTGTCCTCCCTCTGAACCGTCACCCATTGCCTCTCAGTGGACGTGTTCGCTATTCGGATTTCCGAACCATCGTTGCCTGCTTCTCGGATGATGTGTTCGTTTATTCTCCATTGGTTCGTCACCAACTGTCTATCGGTTGGCGTGTTCGCTTTTCGGATTTCAAAACCATCATTGCCTACTTATTGAATGATGTGTTCGGTTGTCCTCCATCTGAACCGTCAGCGACAGCCTCTCATTTGGTAAGTACGCTTTACAAATTTCCAAACCATCACCGCCTGCTTCTCGGTTGATGTGTTCGGTTGTCCTCCCTCTGGACCGTCACCGACTACCACTCCGTTGGCGTGTTCGCATTTCAGATTTCCGAACCACCACCGCCTGCTTCTCGAATGATTTGTTTGGTTGTCCTCCTTCTAAACCGCCACCGACTGCCTCTCGAATGATTTGTTTGGTTGTCCTCCTTCTAAACCGCCACCGACTGCCTCTCGATTGGCGTGTTCGCTTTTCAGATATCCAAACCATCACCGCCAGCTTCTTAAATGATGTGTTCGGTTGTCCTCCCTCTGAATCGTCACCGACTGCCTCTCAGTTGGCTTGTTCGCTTTTCAGATTTCCGAACCGTCATCGGTTGCTTTTCGGATGATGTGTTCGGTTGTCCTCCCTCTGAGCCGTCACCATCTGCCTCTCGGTTGGCATTTTTGCATATTGGATTTCCGAACCATCGTCGACTGCATCTCGGATGAGGTGTTTGATTGTCCTTCTTCTGAACCGTCATCGATTGCCTCTCGGTTGGCGTGCTCGCTTTTTGAATTTCCGAACCATCATCGAATACTTCTCGGATGATGAGTTCAGTTGTCCTCCTTATGGACCGTCACTGACTGCCTCTCGGTTGGTGTGTTCGCTTTTCTGTTTTCGAACCATCACCGCCTGCTTCTCAGATGATGAGCTCGATTGTCCTCCCTTTGGACCATAGTCGACTGCCTCTCGGTAGGCGTGTTCGCTTTTTGGATTTCTGAACCATCACCACCTACTTCTCATATGATGTGTTCGGTTGTCCCCCCTCCGGATGACGTGTTCACTTTTCAGATTTCTGAACCATCATCGCCTGCTTCTCGGATGATGTGTTCGGTTGTCATCCTTATGGACCGTCATCGACTACCTCTTGGTTGGCGTGTTTTCTTTTCGGATTTCCGAACCATCACTGCTGGCTTCTCGGATGATGTCTTCGGCTGTCCTTCCTTTGGATCGTTACTGACTGCCTCTCGGTTGGCGTATTCGCTTTTTGATTTTCTAAATCGTCACCGCCAGCTTCTTAGATGATGTGATTGGTTATCATTCCTCTGAACCGTCACCGACTGCATCTCGGTAGGCATGTCCGCTTTTCTGATTTCTGATCCATCACCGCCTGCTTCTCGGATAATGTGTACGGTTGTCCTTCCTCTGAACCGTCACCGATTGCGTCTCGGTTGGCGTGTTCACTTTTCAGATTTCTGAACCATCATTGCCTGCTTCTTGGATGATGTGCTTGGTTGTCCTCCCTCTGAACCATCACTGCCTGCCTCATGGTGGGTGTGTTCACGCTTCGGATTTCCGAACCATAGTTGCCTACTTCTCAGATGATGTGTTCGTTTATTCTCCATTGGTCCATCACCGACTGCCTCTCGGTTGGCGTGTTCACTTTTTGGATTACGAAACCATCACCGCCAGCTTCTCGAATGGTGTGTTCGGTTGTCCTCCATCTGAACCGTCATCGACTGCCTCTCAGTTAGCGTGGTCGCTTTTCGGATTTCCAAACCATAACCGCCTACTTCTCGAATAATGTGTTCAGTTGTCCTCCCTCTCGACCGTCACCGACTGCCTCTTGGTTGGCGTGTTTGCTTTTCGGATCTCCAAACCATCACCGCCTGCTTCTCGGTTGATGTGTTCGGTTGTCCTTCCTCCGGACCGTCACTGAATGCCTCTCATTTGGCGTCTTTGCATTTCAGATTACCGAACCACCACTGCCTGCTTCTCAGATGATGTGTTTTGTTGTCCTCCATCTGAACCGTCATCGACTGCCTCTCAGTTAGCGTGGTCGCTTTTCGGATTTCCAAACCATAACCGCCTACTTCTCGAATAATGTGTTCAGTTGTCCTCCCTCTGAATCGTCACCGACTGCCTCTCGGGGGGCGTGTTCACTTTTCAGATCTCCAAACCATCACCACATGCTTCTCGGTTGATGTGTTCGGTTGTCCTTCCTCCGGACCGTCACTGAATGCCTCTCATTTGGCGTCTTTGCATTTCAGATTACCGAACCACCACTGCCTGCTTCTC
>JAMKQA010014807.1:0-11545 GCA_024699735.1 Posidonia australis
TTTATGCTCTGCTTTGATCTTAAATTGTGAGATTATCCTGGAAATAATGAAAACAGAAGCCGGTTTGCGGTGGATTAATTTCTACTTACATTAGTATAATGGTATCTCCTGCCATTGACAATTATTAATAAAGAAAGCTTCTGGATTTATCCATTCCAGCATGCAGATTATTCTTCAGCCAAGTTGCTTTTTGCATGCCACGAGTCTTAAAATGATTTTAAGATGCTACTTTCCTTGAAGGTTGTCAATGATTATTTTGCCACGATCGAAGAAGATACCTAATAAAAAAGAGGAGTACGATTTTTCTTAAGACAAAAAACGAAATTGAGAGAACATGAATCTAGACGCAATATTATCGGATTACATTCGTATTTACTTATGTTAACTAGTTGAATAGCACATGTTAATGCATACGTAATTACACAACGACGATTATTATTATTATTATTATTATTATTATTATTATTATTATTATTATAAACGAACAAGATAGACTAAGTTTAAGGATTCACTTTATGTAAATTGAATTTACATGTTATTTTTATAATTGATATCAAATTTACAACTGTAACATATGATATATGTCATCTGTAAATTTAGACATATCTTAAAATCAGTGTAATAAACGTGAAATCCAAACGATAGATTTAATCAACATTTAATGTAATATTTACTATTTAAAAATAAAGTTATTTTAAATTTTATATGTCAATAAACAATAAATTCATAAAATCACATATATATTTTTATGAGTTAATATGAAACTCATAAAAAAAAAATCAAATTATTAAACTAAAAGCCTTGGATTTACTTGATTTTTGATCTGTAACATTTATAGATAATTTAAATTAATATCTAACATTTAAAATTTTTATATAATTAATATATAATAAAATATTCAAGAGGTTGAAAAAAAAAACACACACACACTCACTTCAAACAAGAGAACTCCTGAACACACACATACACACGCTTGATTAGATTTACTTATTTATCCTTTTTGATCACTTATTGACTTATGTTTGTTAACAAATTAAGGTGTAAGGTAAACACGAGTGCCGTTGGGGTGGGTGTGTGCTTTTGTTAGCTGTCATTGCATCACGTATTAGATCTAGATCGTTCACCCAGTTGGTGTCTGGATGCCAACAGAACCAATTTAATAAAGCAATATTATGCACCTTGGATTTGTACGATCATTGTACAACAAAAAAGGTGATATTAAAATAAGTGATCTTGATTGTCATGGAGAATATATTATTAAAAGTTTATAGTAACGTGTATGGAGTACGTGTAGGGTGGTAGGTCCCATTGCTTGTGAGAGAGTCCACTTCATTTTTCCATCCCTCACCAAAGTTTAACCTATAATGAATGGCAGGTTTGATTTAGCCTTCCTATTTATGGGGAAACAAACAGGTTAAGGACATTAAATGATTGGTTTTCTCAGAACTACAGTTTTTAATTAGAAGTTATTTTTTTTTTAATCAAAAATCATATATTATGATTATTTTGTTAACAATTTTTTTAGTTCAAAATATAAAAGAAAAAAGAAAAGAAAAACCTATTTGAACCTACTTCTTCTAGTGTAACGTCCACTCCCACATGGCAAGCAGAAGTCGTAATATCGGATCTATGAAGGCGTGAACATTACGAACAGATAAAAAAGAACCACAAAGTTACGACAAAATAACTATATTATTGTTGAACTTGGTTTATTACAAAGTTATTACATGATAATAAAGATGAAGATATTAAACTACAATATCTTAGGTCCCATGTGTATGTAGTTGAGACAAGCTATGCTAAGTAAGACCTCAGGAATGCTTCTAATTACCTGCATTAAATAATAACACGGAATTAGTTTAAGAAAAACTCAGTATGCATGTGGGTCCTAGTCTAATACAAACTTTAAGTATAATGATCAAATGTCTATGTTTTTACTTTCATTTTCTTTTAGTCTATTAGTAGATCCCTTGAATCACCTACCGCTGGCATAACGCGGTCTTCCAGTTGATATACAACACATCCTCATTCCCGTTATTACATTTTCTATTTCACACTTTGTTTATTAATGAGGATCCTGTATACGAACCTATGCCAGTCAGTAGACATCAGATCTGAGTCTTGTGGTCTTATCGTTGCCACCAGATCTGCATAGGATCAAACACTAAACCTCGTCAGGTTAGTACCTCCATTTTAGGGTCATTACTTCGAAAAGTATATGTCAAGACTCTGTTCTCTCTCTTTCATGTTCCTGTGTAAGAGACTAGTACATTTTATCATTTGAACTAATCTTTAATTTCTTAAAAAGGGAAGGACAGGAGTGCAATGTTTCCCTAAAATGTATAGGATGACTTATGAAATCTCCTTAAGTCTTGAATTATAACAATAAAATCCTAGCTACATTGAATAAATAATTAATTTAGAATCAATATGACTCTATCTAGGATCTAAATGTAATGAAAGAAAATAAATATTACAATTTAAAGTAAAGACTTCCTGATATTATGCAATACTTAAACAAAATTGCAAAATTTTCAATATTAAGTAGAAACTAGAGTTTCTTGATCTCCCTCCATGCTATCCAAACACTATCTAATATATATGTATATATGGAAAATCTTCAAATCATAGGTTTTAGGGGCTTAAATGAAATGTTACCATTACTTAACCTCAAACATGCAGCATGTGGATCTAACTGTAAAATTTCAAAACTTAATTCTTAAAACACAAATATTCCTCATTTTTATCTTTAGTTTTCAATCCACAAGATTTTACATAACTCAAGGGCTTATATGCAATCTAAGAAAAATCACTAAGATAAATGAATTTCCCTAGTACATCCTTATAAGATTTAAAATTCTACATTATGCTGTCATTATCAAATAATCATGGATGTTTACTTAAAACAATGACATTGTAAACATGAATCCAACTTTATTGTAATACACTAATACCTTAGGGAAGAAGTTGCAAAATGACCAAAGTTACTCCATTTAACAGTAACACTATTAAGTTGTTTTTTCATCATTTATTTCATCCTCAAAACATGAGCAATAAAATTATTAATAAGTTCATGATTGTTTCTGTAAAACATCATATATATAAAATCCTTAATCAAAGTTTTATGCCATAATCTAATAACCTAAAGTAAAAGTTGCAAAAGCCTCAAAATCCTTCCACTCACGCCTAAAACCACAACCACTATTCATTTATTTACCTCAACTAATCAACCAAAAAAAATCAAACACTATTCATCTTCTTCCTCCTCCGAACTTCTCCCGGAACCCTAAGAAACCAAACACATGGCTATACCCATACCCACACATACCTTCTCCAGAGCTTTCTTCTTCTCGCCAGCGACTCCTCCTCTCTCTCTCTCTCGATTGCAACCTCCAGCAACGCCTCACCACCTCACTTGGTTTTCTCTCCTCTGATTTTCTCTCTTTCCCCAAGGAGGCGAGCTCCTTATATAGGTATTGAGGTACCAATCGAAACAATGTATCCCAACTAAGGATGTCGACGTCTCGACTTCCGACGCTTCCTCTTGCGGCCGCAACATCAAGGCCGACCTCTGTCTCAACCGTCACGTCTCTTACATCTAGAAAAACGTTTTTTGTCAAAAGCTATAATTCCAAATGAGACCTTAGATTAGAAGATAATATATAATGCAATCATTTAATTATCAGTAAAGTAAACCAATATAATATATTGATTACGTTGGGCAAGTTGTGCTAATAGCACGAGGATGTTCAATTGCTATGCTTAATGACAAAAGGTACTAGTTGATTAGGATTTAGGACTGCCCTTCTAGATCATTACAAGCCTTTTTGAAAGTGATAAGTCTAATATGAAAGCACATAAACATCATTGACACTGTCATTATCATAACAATCACGAATCTTCAAACCTTTCAATTTAAGAAAGGCAACACATCTCTCTGGTTTTTCCCATCCATGTTATTTATCGGGAAATTAGTCTTTAGTCCAAACTCTTGTGCTAATAGCATTAAGTGAAGGTACCTCTGTCTCCATCTTGCAATCATTCAATTATAATTTTAATTCTTTTGAATTGTTTTCATTAGTTGTATAGGTCTAATTATTTCAATCTCCACCATCCATAAAAAAAAAAATAATAGAATGATCAATTGTTTTGACCAAAGTTCGACCAACTGGGCCCCATCCACCCTGCCACCGAAACCCAGGGTTTACAATGGTCTAGGACTCAAGGTCAAGTGGTCCCATAATGTAGGTCTCATTTTTGTAAAATTTTCCAAAGTAGGGTAAATCGGCAGCCTTGCCTGTAATATAAAGCCATATGTTTAATCAACGGTTACGATTGGATCATGATGAGTTGGGATAAATTACCGTTGCATCCGACTGTCGGATCGCCACCGACTGGGTCTATTTGGGGTTGAGCCATGGATGGCCCAATAGCGGCAATTGGGTCTGTAGGTGTGCACCCGTGGTACCATCAGTACTCGGCCATCTTGTAATATAATGGATCTCAATTGGGGATTGATGATGGGGCCATGAGATTAAATGGTTAGTTGGGAATAAAATGGTGTGAGCTTCCACATGGGGCATTGGATGTCGCATGATGCGACAAGTGAAATTTTGCAAGACCACTCTAGCTTATTAGCTTGGGATAATTGCGTACGTACCCTTAAACAATTGTTGAATTCGGTCGATGCCCTTCCCTCCTTAGAGAAACATCTTATAAATCCATTACCAACTGATGATGTGCTTAATGTTAGATTATGTTTTAGACGTGGAGCACTAGATATTTTAGGAAGAACAAGGTAAGATTCTAATGATCCTAAACTCATGAAAAATCCTAAGAAGCTCGAGTCCACTGACGAGGAATACAAATCGGAGAACGACTCAAAGGTAGAGTTGTTTAATTAGTTTGAACTCGAGTTGGGAAGTATTCGATATCTCAATGTATTGGCAGGCTACTAGACGAAAATTCCATTCTAGAGAATTGGAATGGAACCTAAGGTTGGTGTCAAATGATTTCAACTCACCTAGCTAGACCATTTACCTGCTTAACCTCTTGAATTAGATCAATGGATATCTTTAGACATGAATCTAATTTTCATCACTAACTATATACTATCCAAATAATTTATGATAAAATGATGTGGAATTTTCCTTGAAGAGAGTCAAATAGCTTATTTCTTTTTTGGTACATTTCGAGTAACTACGAAAAATAATTTTAAAGTGAAACTAAAAAAACATTTACATCACTATAATTCTAATAAACTATAAACCATGAGAATTGCGAACATAACTAGAGTTTTTCCGTCTAATGGTAAGAGGATTAGGTGAATGATACTCAATATCATGATGTTTAATGCAACTATCTCAAATGTAAAGAAATAGTATCTAAATATACGTTTCTAAGGGGCTATTTGTAAAAAAAAATGTCGTTTATTAGGAGTTGCGCAATTCTAGATAAAAGGTGGCCATCCCTTATTAGTTGTGGTTTCTCAGGTAGCTTTCATGTCTCAAAAGGAACAATTTAACTCGAAAACTTCCATCCATGAAATAATTCAAGACATTTGAGATAAGTGTCATGCAAGGAAGGAGTGGATGAGTTCTTGTTCTCTCTTTTCCTTTTGTTTTGTGGTACATATTCAAGGGATGCGTGAGAGCTTTTTGTGCAGAACAATTTGTCCACGGGAAAACAACTTTCTTGAGTACACAAAAGAATTGACATGGAAACATGACCCACATGGTTACCTTAGTACCTTAGCTAGACCAGAAGCCTTCTCAATTTCTCCTCTCCTCCCTCACCTTTCTGCTGCACCCATCAAAACTGGTAACTTGGATAGGACCAGCCTCCAAAAGCCAGCAGGTCCGGCACATGCAAATCTTATGAACTATTTATATTGTTTTATCACCAGTGGCAGACCTTTCCAAGAACTTTCGCTGTTGGCAGGATTGGCATTTTATGGGAAAGGAAATAAGAGGAATAGGGGGGATGCAGATTCTCATATGGTAATAATAAAGTTGTGTAAACTTATTTTTTGTGTTGGAAGTTACATGTGATAGGTGTGCCTGTGTTTGTGTTCTGAGGTTTTACCGCAATCCTATGCTATGCAATATGCATCTCATATGAGGAAGGGAACAGTTTGGAACTCGGAAGAGGGGGAATAGAGGAGGAAGAGGACACCTCCTCTTCCTATTTTTGTCCTTTTCTGTGATGTGGGTGTGATGGAATTCTGAGATGATGAGAAAACTGGGTTCTGGGTTGTAGGTCTATGCATTAAATGAGTCAGAAAGACTACTCCTTTGATGCACCCCACATGAGTTCTTTGCCATTTCACGGCATTTTCCCCCTCTGTGTCTTCTACCGTTCTTCCCTGTCTCAGATTTCTGACCAGTGATTGCTTGTGTTTCCTGATCCATCACCTGGTCTTCTCTTGGTTCAGTCATGCCTTTCTTCCTCCATTCTCTTTCATAGCGTTAGGTAAGAGCGGCATAGCAAACGAGCAAAAACAACATTTTTGATATATTTTTTTCCCCTTTTTTGGAAGAAATAGCTGGAGAGCTGAGAAAAAAGAATGATGGATCAGCAGACACAGGACCCAGATTGGTCTGAGTTTGTAGAAGTTGATCCAACTGGAAGATATGGAAGGGTACTGCAACTACATCCTAAAACGATGGCATCTTTCTGTAATTTGGCTGTTTTTTTCCTTACACGCGTCACTTTATTTTTGGGTTTCAATTAACTGAAGCCTTCGATAACTTTGTTTGGTCATTGCAGTACAATGAGATCCTTGGCAAAGGGGCTTCGAAGATAGTGTAAGGCTCCATTCCCATGTTGCTCATGTTCCACATACAAATCTCATAATATTGTTTTGTTTAATTCCTTTTCTCCAGTTCTGCTGAAAACTTATCGTGTATCTGTTTATCAAATGTTTCCTCTGTGAATTGTTTGCAGATACAAGGCTTTTGATGAATATGAGGGGATCGAGGTTGCTTGGAATCAGGTGAAGCTCTATGACTTCCTTCAGAGTCCTGAGGAACTAGAGAGGTTATACTGTGAGATTCACCTGCTCAAGACCCTGAAACATAAGAACATCATGAAGTTCTACAGTTCTTGGGTTGATACGTCAAAGAGGAACATCAATTTTGTGACCGAGATGTTCACCTCAGGCACCCTTAGGCAGTAAGTTGTCCTCCTTGATCTCTCTCACCTCCCTCGGCATTTTGGTTTGTATTCTTTCTCTTTGATGCTCTTCTCGAGTTTTTTTTTTTTTTTATAAAAAGAAGCTGTTGTGGCTGATAATGTCTTCTAATATGGTTGATTTCTTTGTGCAAAATGGACGATAGATATAGGCAAAAACACAAGAGGGTGAATATAAGAGCCGTGAAGCATTGGTGCAGGCAGATCTTGAAAGGCCTCCTCTACCTCCACAGCCATGATCCCCCAATCATCCACAGGGATCTCAAGTGCGACAACATCTTCATCAATGGAAATCAAGGAGAGGTCAAGATTGGTGACCTTGGTCTCGCTGCAATTCTTCGAAAATCTCATGCTGCTCATTGTGTGGGTGAGTATATCAAATTAAATTGTGGGTAGCCGCGATGACATTGCCCTTTGGCTTCCCGTCCTTAAGGAATTTTCAGTCATTTATAGAAAATTTTCCATGCTATGTCTGCTCCAGTTTTTCAGTCAAGATTGTTGGGGCTTCCAGAATTTAGATGGCTTGCCTTTGTCACAGGTACACCAGAATTCATGGCCCCGGAGATTTACGAGGAGCAGTACAATGAATTGGTGGACATATACTCTTTTGGGATGTGCATCTTGGAAATGGTTACCTTTGAGTACCCCTACTGCGAATGCACCCATCCAGCACAGATCTACAAGAAAGTCAGCACTGTAAGACCGCTTTGCGTTTCTGCAGCTAATTTTGATGTGTCCGTCTTTTACAAGTACGATGTAGTAACAATATGTATGCTGTTTGGTGGTGGGCTTGTTTCTTACAGGGGACAATGCCAGAGTCTCTCTATAAAGTACAAGACCCAGAAGTGAGGCAATTCGTAGAGAAATGCGTGGCCACCGTGTCTCGAAGGCTACCTGCAAAGGAATTGTTGAGGGACCCTTTTCTCCAGATTGAAGGTTCTAGCTTGTGCTCGAGAGAAGACGATATGAGTGAACTAGGACTGCTTACGAGACAGCCTTCGCTTAGTCGTAGTAATAGTAATGACCACTTAATGTCCGACTGGTTCTCCGGCGAACCCTCCTCTGAAACAGAGAATGGATGGGAGTACGATGCTATTGAGACTGAACCACACGGGATTGAACTTTTTGGTAGCCCAGAAGACGAGATATTCCCTAACGTTGATATTACAATCAAGGGAAGGAAAAGAGAAGAAGATGGTGCCATCTTTCTAAGGCTTAGGATGGCGGATCAGGAAGGTAGGGAGAAATTACTTACATTTTTTTTGTTTGTTTTCTCTCTCTCTCTCTCTCTGTCTCTCTCTGTCTCTCTCTGTTGTTGCTTTTGTTCCACTTGACACTTGCAACCCGTATCCATTCATCTGATGATCATGGAAGGATACATTATACCTTGTGTGTGATGCAGACCGAATTCGAAACATCTACTTCTCGTTTGATGTGGAAGCTGATACTGCGATAAGTGTTGCAACCGAAATGGTTGGAGAGCTGGATATAATGGACTACGATGTAACAAGCATAGCAGAAATGATCGACAGTGAGATCTCTTCACTTGTGCCTGACTGGAAGCCAGGGCCAGGATTTGAAGAAACACCGGGATTTCCTCCACCCACAAGCATCTGCCCCAATTGTGAATCCAACGATTCTTCAAGCACTTCCCTTGGCCACTTCCTTTCATCAAACAATCCAGGTTGCAACAACTTTACAGGTTCTCACTGTTCTAGAGTTGGATGTTCTGCTGCTACTACACATGGTCGGTTTGAGGAGGTCACTTACCAAGTCGATGGATCCGAGAAATGCATGACACAGGGAGCACCGGAGCTATCCAGCCGAGCAGATGGGCTCAATATGTGCTCACCGGCGAGCAAAGGGCACAGTGCTGATCTAGAAAATGAAAGATTGAATTCTTTCGCCGACCGTCGTTCTAAATCCTCCTCAAGGAGGACTATCAGCCAGATACTTTCTGGTTCGACCTTGAATGACCCGGACGCAATAGAATATGAGAGAAGAAATTCTTTCTCCAGCCATGCCAGGAGATCTTTTGCCCACAGTCGTTCTAAATCCTCGTCAAGAAGGACTATTAGCCAATTACTTTCTGGTTCATCTTCGAATGATCAGTCAATGATGGACATATTGGAAGGAGGTTACCAGTATAATCCACCCGACTTGCCTGACGTTTATGAGAATGAGATCAGGCACGAACTGAGGTGGCTAGAGGTGAAGTACGAGGTGGAGCCGCCAGATTGCCAAAACAGACAGTCTGAAGACAGAAAAAGGCCTCCTTCCCCTTACCTTGAAAATGAAGAATACCAAGTTGAAAATGGAATTCCCGGATCATTCATTCTCCCTCCAATTCATGCTTCTAACAAAGAGTACTTGAAATCTCTGCATCTGGAAAGGCGGCTTTCCTCGTACCTTTCCTGTGATGACACTGAACCAACCATCTCGACAGCAGGAACAAGCACAGTCGCTGTTTTAGACGACAGGCCCTACACGAGTGGTCGCTTCAATCCAGTACCGGAAAGGATCAGGAATTGTGAGCCGATCACAAAGACTAGTGTGGAGAGTTCATTTGTAGCAAAGAATTTCTACACTGGTGTTCTTCTACCTGGGTGTCTTCCACGAGCAAAGTCGCTCTCTGTTGACGCAGTGGACTCTTGAAATCAACTGTGATGCCCTCCTCTACAAACTGTATATTTTTTTTCTTCGCATCTTCTTTGTACCTATACGAAACAGTCTCTTCTTTTAACTCCAATTAATGCGGGAAGCGTTATGAGCTAACTAAACCTCGGAGATTGATTTGAGATCTAGATGTAATGGTTAGATTCGGAAGAAAAGACGCCTCATGTATGTTGTCCATGTAACTCATAAAGTTATACACACACTTGTAAGCGGTTTAAGAGATTTTTTGGATTGCTTCATAGGCATAGGAACAGGGCTTTTTTTACACATATTGTTTCCTATCCCAAAAAAAAAAACAAAAAAAAACAAAAATTTAAGAAATGACTATTTCAGAGTAGTCTAAAGCTCCTTAGGAGGAGAAATGTATTAAGAAATGATGCTTAAGAAAAGGAATTAACAAACCATTCTGCACCCATTTTCCTGTTATAAGCCAGAGTATGGCCTTACTCCCCTCATTTTCAGCTTTCTCGCTTCCTGTCTATGATGTATGAACTCGTTAAGCTAATAGAAGTCAGTAAAAGAGTGGCACCTCACACAAAAAACAAATAACCCGTTTCTTCTGCAATCTTCTACAAACAGGCTGCTCCGGCTTTTACGTCAACTTGCATATATCTACCATCCTCCTCTACATCTCTACCATCCTGCTTCATTTATATTCTTTGGCTTTATATTTTTCAGAAATCATCAAAGTCCAACTTTTCTCTGTTTTGTCGGGATTTTTCTAACTAGGTTAGCACAGAAGGTTGATCCATCGTAGGGTATCGTACGCAATGAACTCGAGTTTTGTGAAATGCTACTGAAAGAGGCTTTGATCACGATGCAATTTGTTCTCAGAGAATGGAACTAAGCATAAATTTTCATAGAATTTTGTAGACTCATAAGAAGACTATTTCATTGTCTGGTTACATTGATTCAAAGGAATTACTCGAACACTCGAACACCTCACCCTCTAATAAATATGTCTGTGCCTTATACCCTTCTACACAACCCTGTGACTGTGGTCCAATTTGAATATTGAGCAGGTGAAGTCGGTGCGCGATTAGGGCTCCGGCGAACACGGAATGTCTGTGCATTATACCCTTCTAGACAATCCTGTGACTGTTGAAAAAAAAGGGATGATTGAATAGGAGTGTTCTAACGTTGTACGATTAGGACTCCGGCGATGGTCAAGTAGGAGAAGATCACTGTAAGTATTTCACTGTCTCTTTTCCTTTGTCTTCTCCTTTATTTATAGGGGACCTCGATCACTCCCTCCGCCCCTCCTCCAACGGCTTCCCTTAGTCGTTTCATTTCCGACCATAAAGGCCTGGTAACCGTCGGAGTTAATCCGACCATGACCGTTTCATCCTTCATTTGAAATGGTCTTCAATGACCATTACTCACATCTTCCACTTGGTCATGAAGACCATGCACTAGTTCCATGCACAGAGATATTTTATTTCCACTTCTACTATACGTGAAGTGTATATTTTAAATTTTAATTTTTCACTCCCACTATTCATGAGAATGTTCTTCTTTTCCATCATCCATGGAAATGTTCCTTAATCCCATTAAGTTCACGAACTTAATGAATCTTCTCACTGGAATTCCTTTTGTCAAAAGATCAGCAATCATATCTTCCGTAGGAATATAACTCAATTTTATTTCACCTTCCTTCACTATATCACGAATATAGTGA
>JAMKQA010014818.1:0-10931 GCA_024699735.1 Posidonia australis
TATATGTTACATGATACGTCATTTTAATAAAATGAGGTAATGTGATTTAGAAACTATTAGATCTAAATCTAATGTTCTAAATCAATATTGCTCATGTATCAATGGTTGATAGATATTTTAATATATTTATTTGATATAATATCTCAACATTATGTCATTTCTATGGGTTGGCCTCCATTATTGGTAACTACCTTGTAAATCTATTATGGTTGAGAGAGTATGGTGATAGTACTTAGATTAACATATAATAACTTTTTTTTGTTTTAAAAAGAATATTATAGTAGTTATGTTGGTTTTAAAGGATTCCTTATTTTGAAAATCCGTTTTGTTAAGTAATTGAATCAGTTAACATAATTTTCTCTTTTTTGTTCTTAGTTTTAATATATTACTTTTTTACACAAATTTATAAGTTTTTTAGTATACGTTACTGCATGACGACAAGTTTTGATAAAGTTACCATGATTTTTTTTTTTTAATTTTGAAGATTTGTCAGTCTCTTGACAATTACTATATGTAAACAATTTTGTATTACAATTTGTCTCTAAAGATAAAAATTACAACTTGCCTCTAAAGATAAACATTACAACTTAAAAGAAAAAGAAGCTTTTATGTGATTTTGAGAAAGCTAAATGGCTTTTATTTGTTTAGGTTGGGTTCGGCTTCTTCAAGTACACTAACACTTAGTATTGTATGTTTTTAAGAGATTCATGGATTAAAAAATATACTTATTTATCCATTTTAACGTTACTTTTTTAATATTTAGTGTTACCAATTGTGGCAGATGTCTTTTATTGTTAATTCCATTTACAACTTCACTATTACAGTATGCAAGTTATATATATTAATTTTACTAAAACACTTCATTTTAGTGTAATTAGAAACTATACATATTAATGTTTTTTTTTTTTTTTTTTTGTTATCGGTTTAAATTTTGAATACTTCTGGATTCGAACCCAGGACACGTGACGAGTTTATACTATCTCCCAGTCACACAGTGACAATGAAGCATTGTCAACTATACATATTAATGTTACCAAAATACTTTATTTTAGTTTTCCTAACTGTGGCTTGTCTCAGAAAACACCATCATCCTAGTGTCATGGAAACCAATTTGATCCAAGTGTCCAGCATGGTAACGCCTTTACTAAGTAGTGTCCACGGTGGAAATCACTTTGCTGCCACGTCCGTCGTGGAGACCTTCCTGCTAAGCATTATTCAATGTGGAAACCATTTTGCTCCCTTTCCTTCCGATGATGATGCTTTGTAGGTGTCGTTGCTACCATAAGACAGTGATGGTGGTGTGGCTTCTGCTGGGCAGGGCATATATGACATTTCCGAGTAAACTGTCTGCATAAAAAACTTTTGTTAAAAGTAGAGTTGCTTGTGGTCCTAAAAACCCACACGGTCTTTCCCTCTTCTTTAATCACATGCAATTCCTTGTCATCATCCGCTGTCGGTAATATCACAGTTGGGAAAGATGGGATGGAGCTCAGAACGCGGAGGACACGTTCATGATCCAGACAACAAATCAACAACCCGCCGACAGCGGGTTGTAGACTTGTAGTGTTGTAGCCCTCATATTTGGTGAGGTGAGGCAGCCAACCATGCCTTGTTGGGGGCATACAAGGAATGCTATAAATCCTTGTAAATTTCTGGAAATTTGTTGGCTGTCCGATTCAGCCCATGTGATGGAAATTTGCGGAAGTTGTTTGCTTGAGGTTTCGACTTATCTTGCACTGGTGGGGTTTATCATTGGAGATAATCATAAGCTTTGGGAATAAATTATTTATGGATTTTTTTTTTTTTTTAAAGAGAAGAAATACTGGTATTTGCATTTCATGGTGTTCTGTTAATTCCCTGTTGAGGATCTAAATTGTAGATATATGTGTTTGTTCGATGTTAGAGAACTCTAGATTTATTTAGCAAATGATATTTCCAGATGAGAAATGGAAATTAGAGGTATAGTTAGGGGTGATTTCATCAAGAAGTGAGACCGACGCCTACCAACATCACAGACTTGGTCTTGTCAGATCACACAGACAAATGGATTTAATTAGGTGATCAAGAGGAGGTGACACATCAACCCATACCAAACTCGTCATCATGAACCTTATTTGGGTAGCAAAAGCAAAGAGGAAAAAGGAATGGACATGACATCTGCAACTTTGCCATACCAAACCTGCACCTTCGGTGAAACAAACAGGGGAAGGAATGTATGAATATGAGGTAGTGATGACCCGATATTCCATCAGTCCACCATGCATATCAATTATGGTATAAACAAATTCAGGTTGTGGGAAGGTAGAAGCTGCAGTTTTGCTCGGAGTTTCGAGGAAATAATACTGACATATATAACAATTATTGGAAAGTGTTTCCTATGCCTTTTTTGCCTTAAGCTCTGCGTTGTGTAAAAAGAGCGAGCTCAGTCAATGGAGATGAGATGCCCACAAATTTAGTTTTCCTCTGGCCGGCTCACTTGAATGAAGAGTCTTGACCATTAATTAAAAATGTACAGTAGCTCTAGTTCTATATTTTGAAGGATTGTACTTTTACTTGTCCAATGATTCACCAAAAGATCCTTTGTACACCAGATCAATTTATCTTCTTTTAAACGACAGTAACTCATTTTTACTGACTGAAATTTATATATAACTCACCATTAATTGATATACTGGTTGGTGTACCAATTACTTTTACATTAATGTTAATGGTTAAATAAGATTTTAACTTCTCTTGTACTCTTATCGCAAAAAGAGCCCAACTCCATTTTATTTGAAAAGAAGAAGAATCATCTTCTCTATGATATATACATGAAATCATGAATTTCCCAGGAACGTAAAACAGGAAGATCGATCGTAAACAAACCAGTAAGTGCTAGCTTGCTAGAGGGTCAACAACACTGCATGTGTTCTAACAGATCTGACAGGCCAATATTCTGTTGCTTCTTGTCCAGTTCCTTTTGCTATACTCCTGAATAATTGAAGCAATTGAACTATGATGAAGTTAAGGTCCAAGATCCCTAGCAAAAAAAACAGGGCAAGCTTGGATTTCTGTCTCTAGTCTCAGTCATGCAGTACATATTCATCATGCTACAAATGAACTAACTGAGGCTTCAAGTATGTCATGCTGCCGCGTTGGGGCTGTCGTGGGCTTTCCCGATCCTCCGACATGAGGCACAGATGGTGACTGTGGCTGCGCCGGCCACCGGTCGCTGCTGCACGTAAAACGTCGGCGCAAGATGGAGAGCCTTGAGCTCCTGGACCTCCATCTGCAACCTCCGGTTGTCTTCCGTGAGCATGTCGCAGTACTTCTTCAATAACTCGCAGTCGACCTCGGTCTGCTTCAGTTTCGTCCTGCAAGAAAACGAAACCTTAAGACTTGCACGTCCAAAATCTGCTGAAACAGGATGCTTGACATATGTATATTAATTAACGTACCTTGCTCTCCTATTCTGGAACCAGACCTCGACCTGCCGTGGCCGGAGATTCAGTTGCTTCGCCAAGGCAGCCTTCTGTTTCTGGTGGGTAGACGTCTAGTTCATCAATTACGTGCCAAACCAGAAGAAAAATAGTCTGATTAGATAATAATTAATTTACCGGGTTAAGTGTGCTGTGCTCCTTGAATCTTTCCTCCAAGAGAGCAGACTGCTCCTTGGTGAGGCGAAGCTTCTTCCTGTTACCGCTGCCGTCGTCGTCGTCGTCGTTGGTGCGAGAGGAGAGCCTGTCGACTTCCTCTCCCCCGACGTCGTCCCTCTCCCTCTTGACGTTGGAGTGGGACGATAAGGTACTGTGGGGGGAGGAGGACTGCCGGCCCAAGGTCAGTGACGGCTCAAGCGAGTCCGAACTGTGAAGCGAGGATGTGTCGAGCTTGGTCCGGTGGACGCCAACGTCGGCCGTCGGCGACTTCTTCTCGTAGCCCAGAGCTAGGACGAGTCCTGCGTCACAGATGTCTTCCATAATCTTCTATCTATCTCTCTCTCTCTCTCTCGGTTATGCCTGGCTCGAGAAGGATGAGGTATATATGAGAAATGTCATGTGACGCGCACATAGGAAGACCATGGAAAACCTAACTCCTATTTATTCTCATAATTAAGTATGATATATACAGAGTGTCTCTATATTGCAGGGACATAAGGACCCACGTAAAGGGAGTGAACACAGCAGACTCTCACGAGAAAATCATTTGGTAATAGTAAAGGCAAATGCATACTCTCCTCTTTTCTTGGGTGTCTTTCTGGTTTTTCCCTTCACTCTCCTCTTTCATGGGTGTTTTTCCACTTTTCTTGGTTATTTTCTGACGCTTGCTTTTCCATAAAAGTTTTTTTTTTTGTTAACAGTAAGCTGTAATATATAAGTCCTTCAGTCAAACAAATCTAGGAAAAACAAGAGAATACAAAATATAATATTTGATACAGTCATCCAAAGTTGGACTGTCAATTCAAAAAAATCATCATATCGGTCAACATAGACCATCAAATAAAGTTTTAATGTTCAAAAAATAGAATTTTCCATTAAGAAAAGACTAACAGGAAGTTAGTCCTTAATAGAATGATCATCCCTGTAGGTTGGTAAGCCAGTGGACATAAGCTCAGCATCGCGAGTTTGCTGGAAGGAGGTGATGGAGCAGAGGACATCATCCTTGTCAAAACCTGAAGTCATAGCATCTATGCAATCATGAATAAGAGTAGTAATTTCATTTATACACATATTCAAACTTTTACAAACCCTTCTAAAAATGCTGTTATTTCTTTCCTTCCAAATAGTCCACTGAATGATTTGAAACAAAGAGTAACATCCTTTAGTAGGCAGAGCAAGTTCGAGTGGAAGAGAGTATGTAAACAGATCATCAATAGAAAACACAGCAGGGTAGAGAGAACCCTGAGAAAATGTACTCCAAATGGAAATAGAAAAAGGACAATGTATGAATAAATGAGTAATAGTTTCTATATTTGTATTTTGCAAAAAACACAATTTTCAGGACCAACTCAGTCCCTTTTGCATAAATTTACCTTAGTCAAGATTTTGTCATAAAGCATCAGCCAAGAGAAAATTTTAACTTTCAAAGTGGCCCAACTGCACCAAATAGGGTCATGGTGCCGAAATCTAAGTCCACCATCAATGATGAAGTTGTAACATGATTTCACTGAGAAGATATGGTTTGAGGAGTTCCACTGTAAGATATCCTCCTTAGTATAAAGGTTCAGGTTAGACAAAATCTCAGAAAGAAGATCAACCTGGTCCTGAATGTCTCTAGTAAGTGCTTGAGAGTGAGGGTGAGCAAATAAATTGCTAAAATCAACTCTAAAGGTCTCAATTGTCTTGACAAGAGAGACCTTCTTATTTTTAGCAATAGGAAAAGGTTAGGAAGGAGATTTTTAATTCTTGCCCCATTCCATCATTTACTTTCCCAGAAAATTATACGACAACCATTCTAGACTTGAAGGCTAGTGCAACAATTGACTAAATCGTAGCATACTTTCAGTTCCTGCCATAAGGGTGAGAACCTGCCTAAGGATGTGTTGAGGAGAGTCCCAAGTAAGTTTCTAGCAAAGTATCTTGTTTTAAGAAGTTCTTTCCACTTGAGAAAGCAAGTGTTGGAGAGTAGCTGCCAGAGCAACTTCGATTTGAGAGCCAAGTTAAAATTTTTAATATTTATAATTCCCCAGTCATATTGATGCTTTGGCCTACAAAGTGTATCCCATTTAACAAAATGACCAATAGAGGAGGAGGAGGAATAGGATTTCCAAAGAAATCTGAATCTATAAACCTTTGCAGGAATGTGTAACACAGATAAATAGTAGGTGGGTATGGCTGAGAGAACAGAATTAACCAGAGTTAGTCTTCTTCCAAGAGACAACTGTTTTGCCTTCCAAAAAGAGAGTTTTTTTAGAGATTTTTTCAATGACTGGAGACTAGTCATTGTAGGTTGCCCTCCTAAAGTGTAAAGGAAGTTCCAGATATTTTATAGGCAAAAAAGAAGTGTTGCAACCCAAAATTTGGGAAGATCTAGTGATGAGTGGATCTGGTACACCTATGCCAGTGAGGGAAGACTTATGGAAGTTAATTTTCAAACCAGAGTAATACTGAAAGCAACACAAAATCCTCTTAATATTGATTATGTTGTCCTCACATGTAGACAGAAATAAGATAGTGTCATCAGCATACTGAATGTTCACTATATTAGGGCCACCATTAGGAAATTGGATGCCAGATATTAGCTTGGACTCCACAGCAAGTGAAATCATTCTATTCAGAATGTGTGTAACAGTAATGAAAAGGAGAGGTGACAGCGGGTAACCTTGTCTGAGACCATTGGAGGTAGGAAAAAATCATTTAGGGGAACCATTAAGTAAGATGAAGAATCTGGTATGAGTGATGCACATTTTTATCCAATTAATCTATGTAGGTCCAAAGCCTAAACTAGAAAGAGAATCCAATAAAAAATCCCAGTGAACATTATCAAAAGTTTTCTCAAAATCCAATTTCAGGAGATAACTAGAAATGTCAGCCACCTTCATGAAGTGTAATGTTTCCAGAGCTACCAGGAAACAGTCTCCAATGTGTCTTCCTGGAATGAAGGCACATTGGGAGTTGTCAATGATTTTGTCTAAGACAGGGGAGAGTCTGGAAGCCAAAGTTTTAGTAATAATTTTATATAAACTATTCAGCAAACTAATAGGTCAGAAATCTTTTATGCAATGTGCCCCTTCCAGCTTAGGGATAAGTGTGATGAAAGTTTGGTTATTAGGTTGAAGAAAATCTATTTCTATGAAAGAAAACAGATGATTAAAAACCTCTAAGATATCTTCTTTGAGAATGTCCCAGAATTGTTGGGAAAAAAAGTTTGGAAAGCCATCAGGTCCTGGGGCCTTATCTCCAGGTAGGAGCAACAAGTTCCTGTGAATCTCCTCCAAGGAGAATGCAGCTTCCAAGTCCAAGGGATTTTGAATTTTGTTTGGGATTAAGGAATCCCAATTCAATTTAGGACTAGTTCTTGTGGGTTTATTGAATTGTCTAGTGAAGTGGTTCTCTAGTTCCTTGGAAATGGTGGAGGGAGAGAAAGTAATGTTTTCCCTTATCTTAAGAGAGTGAATAGCATTGATTCTTCTTCTGCTATTGACCATATTGTGAAAGAAAGATGTGTTTAAATCCCCTGCTTTAAGCCATTGAATTCTAGACTTTTGTTTCCAATATTCGTCTTGCTCTTGAAGCAAAGAGAAATGTTCTGACTGAAGATATCTTTTCTCAGACAGAATATTTGTGGTTAACTGTTGGGATTCAGCTAGTGAGTCTAAATGGGCAATTCGGGATTCAATAGAAAGTAAACTGCTAATTCTAACCTTTCTTACCGGCCTAATCCAGCCAATAATTTGTTTCTTAAGCTGTTTGAACTTGTATGCAAATTTAGTTACAGGAGAGGAAGAGGTACAAATGTTAATGGAACTGTACCAAGAGGCTTCAATGAAAGAGCTGAACCCCTCAAAAAGAAGCTAGGATTTGTAAAATTTAAATCAGGTAGGCCCCCAGTCTAGAGAAGTAGTGTTAAGAGAGATGGGTATATGATCAGAGACTATCTTGGTCAGACGCAGACAGGATTTGTAAAATTTAAATGAGGCAATCTCAGAGAGACAAGAAAAGCCAGTTGCAGGGGAAGGAACAGGAGATGAGAGAATAGAAAACCTGTTGGAATTATCACTAAAACGCCGCTCGGAAGGGGAAAGGGAGGGATAGGAGGGAAAGTGATAATAACTTATGTCAGAACATATCCTTGCGTCAGAGATTTTACCCGCATGGCACGCAATCCTACTGGCAGGAGCGAGATTTGAGGAGACTTCCTCAAGAAAAGTAGAGATGAGAGCCGGTGAGTTTGAAACATGAGAGAGGAAAAGACTGCAAGCATTAATGTTAGGGTTGGCGCGGCTGGGCTTACACGTCGACAGAGGAGTCGCTGAATTGACTCCAGAGAGGATATTAGGGGCGTTAATCATCGCATGATTAACGAAGAGAGAAGTTTGATTAGTATTATGTTGGCTTAAAAAATCAAGTGGTTTATAACTCGTATAAGACCACACAAATGACGAGGAATTGCCTAGCAGTTTGACACCATTGTCAGAACCTCGAGAAACTGCCCTCGGAGAAATCCATCGGCCAGGAGAAGGAGCGCCGAAAGGACGGTCCACCGGAGAAATCTATCGGTCACCGGACGAACCACAAACCGTCACCGTTGGCGAGGTAGGCGCCAACCGAAAAACAGGCAGGGGAGAAGAGCTAACCTTAGAGAGATTCAGACAATGAGATTTGTCTGAAGAGGTGAAGAGGGGGAGAGCATAGCTGCTCTGCTCCAGCGATGCAGGATCGCAAGCAGACGTTCTGCTAGATGCAGAAGCCAAAAGTCGCTCATTACAAAGGTCGACCAAAGAGACATGATGCGAAAAATCATAAGCATATGAACCAGATCTAAGCATGTTAATATCAAAATCCAAAAGCATATCTAAAACACAAATAGAAAGAGAGATCCACCAACAAGAAGACAAGCCAGCTGATAAAAAGATCAAATCAAAGACCAGATCCATCCACTGGTTCGGGGACGGCCCAAAGCATATCCGAAAATCAGAGTCATAATGAAACGAAGCCAGACAAGTTAGATCTAGCCAAGCAAATCTAGACAGTCGCAAACTCTCCACTCCACCTAGGGGATCCGAAGAGGAACCAGATAGGGGAGGGACAGAGGCAGAGCAAGAAGAAGGGCACCACTTCCCTAGGGCACTTACCTGGGCTCGGGGGGAAGAGGGAGAGGAAGAGGGCTTAGCCTGCCTGAGAGGAGGGCGAAAAACCACATCGTTGCAAGGGTCGTCTTCGACCAAGCGGCTCTTGAGAGCCAGCTTGTCAAACTCAGTTGCCTTGTGAAGCAGAGAGTGGAGATTGCCAGAAGAGCGACGACAGCGGGAGGGTTTCAGACTTCGCGAGCGCCTACTCATCTTTGCTTTCCCATAAAAGTGCACCTAATATTCTTTTGGATACTCATTTGTTGACCTTAATTTGGACACGTCCTATATGATATGTGCTCATTTATAATCTAAGTATGCATTTGCTTCAAATCATTTCTTGTATCATGAATAATACAAGAGTATAAGGTAGGATACGAGATTGTATAGTTTTATTATTATTATTACTACAACTTCATTTTGTATACCACTAAAAAAACCTACCATTGATTGATTTTTCCACAAAAATAATGGAAAAAGCACAATAGTTATGTATTGGTATTAAGATTATATATGTGTTAATCACTCTACAGTTAAACAATAAATGTTGGTAAGTGTCCATGGATTTATCATTTGCAATAGTACTAATGTGTGAAAGACAATTACATCACTTAGGAGGTTGATTCGTGTACATCCGTTCCTATATTATATCCTACGTATGCTGATGTAACGCCTACTAATTCCACGTCACATGCCCACATGATTGTCATACCAAATGACACAAGCTCGCATATCATTCGTGATTGGATTGCATTACCATACGCCTAAGTGATACAGGCTCGTGTCATTCATGATGTGATATCGAATGACTTGACAACCTACAAGCTATTTAAGTGTTAGTTAGTGTGCCTTCTAAGTGCAACACCGTGTACGTTGCTTTAAGATGACCCTCTACTTGGATATATTCTCTGCAATGCAACTGAATCTTTGTATTTCCATTAACTTTATATTTCACTTTACAGACCAACTTACATCTCACAGGATGCTTGCCAGATGGGGCATCACTAAGATCAGTAACTTCATTTTGCATAGCTAGAAGTCAATCAGGACTTTTGAGTATTGTGATAAAAGATGCTAGAAAACTCTTGCTGATCAATTTACTTCATTAGAAAGCAAAAAAAAAAACAGAAATGGGATAATGGGATTTTCCAGCTGCATTAATGAGTAACTAATTACTAGTCATCAGATTAAATTGGCATGCATATACCAAAAGACTAGATTAACCAGGTGAAGCCAAATAACCAATGATTGCCACTGAAATTAAAATATAGATTTAGGAAAACCACTAGTCCGCACAAGCTAGCAAGCAGAAAACTTGTCCATACTAGAGGAAACAAAGGTTCGTTCTCTTTGTCCCTACTGATCTCTCACCATGGCCCATCTCCAAAGGTTCACTCCAATCAATATCCCACTGGCTTGGTTAATTATCCATGCTTTCTGTTGAATTTGTATGTTCAATAAACACTTATAAGTTATTAAGCATTGTGACTTCTTGTGGCCTGCTGTTTATGGTCTTGGGTTTGTATTAAGTAAATTAAAGTTATTAAGCATCTTGGCATTTTTTCATAGTTCATAGTTTGGTCTGTTCTCTCTCTCTTCGGAAGGTAGGCTCTTCTTCTGAGAGTTTATTTGGGTGCATGTAATAACAAATGTCTGACACAGGACTTGGGTGGTGTTCATAGATACATGCATCTTTTGTGAGGAGAGTAAGAAGATACTGCTTAGCTTTTCTCTGATTATTGGTTCATTCAAATATTCTGGACTGGCATGAGGGATAAATTGCAACTGGAGATGTGCTATCAAGTTTTTGCTGTCCATAGATTGTTTTTTTTTTAATTTCCAATTATTATGCATTAATAAAAGACAAGAAGAAGGGCAGATTGCTGTTGTGTATTTACCATGTTTACTTCTGGAGCATTTAGCTCCTGAGGAATATAGTTGGCCTTTTTTTTTGTTGTTCTTGTTGATAATTATTGGTATTTGATAAGGTCTTGAGGTAAGACCTGGTATTGTCAGGAAGATTATAACATTGGAGATTGGCCGTTTTGGCTTCATTTCTCTCCTCAGTATTGTCTAAGGTGCTGTGCATATGCTCTCTTTTGTCCTTACATTGTATTATTTCTGGCATTATTTGCCTCTGGTTGTTGTTTTATATATTACTTTTCTA
>JAMKQA010014841.1:0-10784 GCA_024699735.1 Posidonia australis
TGTAGTTGGGTGTTTTGGGGCGCGTACTGGGTGACTTAGATGTCACTCACGCGTGCTGTGTGTGTTTCAGGTGCAGACCGCGTGCAGCCAGTTTCCGATGCAGGAATCGGAGTTTCTAGCCGCGCATCGAGATCCTAGAGGTGAGCCTTGATTACAGTCTCTCTTTTTTCTGTAATTAGTGTAATTAGGCTTGTGATGCTATTGTTTGGTAGCGTGCCTGGGTTCAGGGCGTTACAGTGCCTCTCTACTGTAGTGAATTGCAGTAGGGATTCTTGGTGGATTTGAGGCCGATTTTTGGTGATTTTTGGATATTGTCTTGTGTACAGTTTTGACATGTTGTTGCATGCAAAGTTTGGTGGTTTTGTCTGACTTTCCTGCAAGGTTTTATGAGGAGTTTTGGTAAGAGATTTTATGCAAAATTGTGTGGTTTTGGGTTGACTTTTCATGTAGTATTTTACATGGTACTTTACGATATTTTCAAGATGATTTTGAAATGGTTTTCCAAAAAAGGGTTTCAAAAAGGATTTGGAATAGATTTGCAAAGATTTTTGGAAGATTATTTTCAAGGTTTTAAGAGACCGGGAAGTTGAAGTTTCTAGCCAGCAAACTAGGGACGACTCATATGCCTAGATAGTCGAGAGTCAATTGTTGAGGATGAGATTCGTGTAATTTCCGTGATTTTTTGGTAGGAACCACAAGAACCGTAGGATCGTACTGACAGATCAGGGACGATTGATACCTTTAAAGAGTCATGTACGAGCCCTAAATTGTGGTTGTCAAGTTGTAAGAGCCATAGGAGTCATAAGATCGTACTGGTGGACTAGAGATGATTGATATCTCTAAAGGGTCAGATACAAGTCCGAGATCGTAGTTACTTAATTATGCGTCGACAAGGTCAGGAGCAGAGCCCTTGGGTAGCCCAAGCGTAGTGCTAGTAAGGTCAGGGGTTGAGTCCCTTTCCGGGCGCCGAGAATGCCTATAGGGCATACCCTGTGTTCATCCTATAGTGGACCTGTAGAGGGTTCTTAGTATATGAACTCAAAACGGATGAGTTCCTGCATAAAGTGGCTTGTCCATGGCAATGCAGTACTCTTCAACGACTACTTATTGGCCAGTCGGTCGCTCATGGCCAGAATGACATGATAGGTTTTTACACTGTGAATGTGAATTGTGATTGTGGTTTTCTGAAACTCTAATTCAAGCTCCAGTCTAGAGAAGACCATGGTTGTTGAGTTGTAGTGTAGTTGTGATTTTCAAAGGTTTTAAAGCTTTGGTTTAGAGTAAACCTTGATTTTAAGACATGATTTGTGTTGATTTGTAAACTTGATTTGACATAAAGTAGTCATTCTAAGAGTACATAAAGAGATTTTAAAGAGGTACATGTTTCGAAAAGAAAAAGAAAAATGGTTTGAAAAACATGTTTTAAAAGAATTCACGTTTACGAGGCAATAACAGATAGCCTCTTTATGGTTTATGCCATTAAGGTAAGATGCTTGCTTCTGAGATTTTTAGTGTTATTGTCTGGGATGCACGCCTATATGGTTTGGTGCATCGAGATGTCAGGAGTTTTTCGTGGTTTTGTTTGTCTGCAATAGAGTCTTGCAAGTTTGATGTGTTTGTAAGTGTTGGACTTGATGCTGCCGAAAAGGCCAATCATTTGGCTTGGGAGGTGAACACCAATAGCCTTAGTTTCTAGTTTGCCATTTTTAGTAGTTGGTAGGCGTATGCTGAGTAACTTTTAGATGTCAATCATATGTATATTAATGATTTTCTTACAGGAGTTGATGTAGAAATAGCAGTCATGTCTAGTACATATAGCAAGAGTCACATAACCATATACCACATGTTCTGAGTAGATTTAGTAATTATTTTCAGTTAATTATTTAATATAAGTTATTACATTTATTTGAGTTATTTATTTAATAATAGCTGTAAGTGTGCTAGAATGTCTGATTGTGATGCCTAAGGGCATTACATGGAGGCACAAGAGAAACATAGACAACACGTGTCTACACACAAATAGAGATAGGCAAGTAGTAGCCAATAAGGAAAGTAGGCGTGGCAAATCAAGAAAGTTTTGGACTTACCTATAAATTAGAAAGTTTAGGGTCTTTTTAGTGAATTTTGCAATTATAAAAGAACTTAGGACTTTTCTACAAAATCTCCATTAAATCCTATACTCCTTTCCTTCTTCCTACAAAACAAAAAAACTAGGTCAAAAACGGAAGAGGAGGAGAAATGGTATTGCCGATGGAGAAGATCTCATTGAGGCATGAAAAGACCAAGTCAACTTCGATCGCCTCAAATTGACCTAGTCGAGGTTGAGATGCCGAGGCTCACGTCCTGTAGCATCGAGTTTGGCCCCACCTAGCCCTTTAAGGGTGCCTGCACCTCTGGATCCCTCTACATGACCATCCAAACCACTATCCTTGTTGAGACCCTTACCACCCTCAATGTTGAGGTCCACTAATGCTCCTGCAACATCTAATCCACCCAGGACCACACTACTACCATCATCTTCGTTTGGGAGTACTGGTGGTGCATAGAGAGGTGTTTGGACTAGGGAGAGGGTGGAAGCCCAGACTTGATTGTCGATGACGATGGTTATAATATCTACAACCATTAAGAACCAACCACAAGTAACTATCGCAGATTGGAACCACAAGTTGGGACCATGAGATGGGCTCGCATGTTGCCTACGTAAGGTAGAATCGCAAATTGTCAATCCAAAAATCCAGAAATGATGTGAATCTTGTATCGGAAATTGATACTTGTTTGTGTATAATCAGGACAAGCTAGAACTTGATTGCTTGTAAATATATGAATATTTATTGGTAATCATGATGGATTTGTGTTTGTCCTGTTGTGCTTGTGGTATCTCCCTGACTCTCAGCGTTATGTGGTATTTTGACGTTTCATAACCCGTGAATGTGTGGGACCTTGGAAAGGAAATAAACGCCAAGAATGCGCAATAAGAGGCGATGAAACACGTCGCTGCCCTCACGACATACCCTATAGCGTTGCCCCATACCATGCCCTACCAGTGTCAGCTCAGGTTTCTGGTCAGCAGTCGGAAGCTAAATCACAATAAAAAAGGGAGAAGTGCTTAACGTCGAGCAGGAAAGCTAAAGAGAAAGAGAAGATGAGAGAAAGAACCTGAGCGTGTGAGAGAGAAGGGAAGGAGGAGAAGAACCAATGACTGGAGAAAGAGAAGACGCTTGTCGACGTTGTAGTGTGCACATCCCACTTCCTCTTTTTCATTATTGTTTAATGTAGAAATGATAAAAATGAGTAATTAACATGAATTTGTAGTATGGTAATGATTTCACAATTTTTAGAGATTTTTTGATGAATTTGTAACGATTTTTCATCGATAAGTTACTATTGGAACTGTTGGACCTCTTTACCTTTGGATTTTTTATTTCTTAAGTTATACTTATCAGTTTCTAATGATTTTTGTCCTAAATGGTAGATGACTAAGAACTCTATGTTTTCATATATTTTCCGGAATTTATGATGGTTAGTGGTTCGTTCACCCCTTA
Source organism: Posidonia australis (assembly GCA_024699735.1). Taxonomy (NCBI): domain Eukaryota; kingdom Viridiplantae; phylum Streptophyta; class Magnoliopsida; order Alismatales; family Posidoniaceae; genus Posidonia; species Posidonia australis. The sequence continues at coordinate 3,543 of JAMKQA010014841.1, forward strand.
TTCCCATTTCGTGCGATTTTCGGGTTTCATCTGTGCAAGCTTGGTCTATCTGTATCAAGGACACTTGCAAGTCCTTACTGCGGGTTGGTCTCACGGTTTGCCACCGCGGATGAGTTAGTCAGACCCTACGGTAATGTTTTGATTTGTGTTTTGGTGATTTAATCGTGATTTTGATTCCAAGAATGATTTACGATATAAAAATGTTTTGAAAATGATTTTGAAAAAGAATGCATATGGTTTGAAAGTATTTTCCGTGGTTTTTGAACGATACTACAAGATCGTAAGATCGTACCAGTAAACCAAAGGTATTTAATATCTCTGAGAGGTTAGGTATGCGTCTTAGGTTGTGGTTGTCGAACTTCCTAGTGGGGTCAAGTGTTCGGGGTCCTAAACGTGCTACTGGAAGAGTCCAGAGTTAAAGTCTCTATGACTATGGTAGTTGCATTGTAGAGTGCAGGGTCCAAGCCCTCAGGTTCTTGGATGTGGTGTTGATCAAGTATGGAGTTAGAATCCTTAGGTACCCGAACACCCAAAGAAGTCGATGGACGCACCTTGTGTTGTGTGACATAGATATTTTGATGGCTAAGTTCCCAAGGCGGTTGAACTTCTACATAGGGTAATCCTCCACAGTAATGCAGTAAGAATCGAGGTTCGAGTCCCTGATGATTGTTTGTGACTGGTTGATCACCTATGACCAAGGTGATCTGACAGGTTTTCACGTTAGGTATGTGTGTTGTGTGCTTTTAAAATAGTTTCAATTGTAGTTTGACTTTCCAAAAGCGCATAAAATGGTTTCAAAATGCATAAGATTTAAAAAGTATAACAATTATGATTTGAAAGGCATGATTTAAAAAAAGGATTTATCGAATAAATTTATAATTGTATTTTGCAAGTTTTGGCGTCCTTTTCCAGTGTGGTTCTGGTACTGCTATGGATGACAATTGTGTGCCTTTAGGTAGTTGTTGGTAACAACTCTAGTTCGTAGTTTCTTCAAGGTTTTGATTTCGATTTTGGTTTTTGGTGGACACGTACTAGGTGATAAAGGATGTCACTTATGTGTTTTCTCTGTGGTTTTTGTACAGATGTAAATTAATGAAATCGCAGTCTAGTAATAGAATACCTGGTTGGAACCACGTAGTCGCACACCATAATTCCTGAGTAATGTAGTACCTTTTAATCAATTTTATTGTAGTTAATAGTCAATTAACTTTAATTTCCTGCAACATTAATTTATTATTTATTAATATTTGCTTAAGTAATATTGTTGCTAGTTTATAACGTCTAAGATTTTACAAATTAGTATCAAAGCTTAGAAACATTAAGCATGGTAGCTTAGGGTGTCCGATTTATTGACTTCATAGGACTACGTAGTATAGAATGACTACATCTTACTAAATTCTTTGCAACTTGGTGGTGGCTACAACATGCTGTTCCGAGATAAAAGTAGAGGCAAAGAGAGGACTCTCGTATAGAGCTCTGGAATTGGTGAAGAAAGTAAATGACAGGAGATGCAACAGGCACTTAGCAACATGATGCGGGAGATTTTACAGTCCCTCGAGAAGAGGAACACGGACAGAACAAAAGACGACCCATGGTTGAAGCAACTCAATTGTCTCCACGTTCCAACTTTCGATGGCCGAGGCAAACCCGAAGAGTGTGAGGCCTGACAGCTGAAGATGGAAAAGATTTTAAAAAGCATGAAGTGTCCAGAGGAGAAATGGACACAACTGGCAATTTTTCGGTTTGAAGGTGACACCAACTAATGGTGAAGGGTCACATGTCATTTGAAGTTCTTAAACTCATATCTGTTAACGATTCCTTGGTGAGACTTTCAGGACGTCTTTTATGAGAAATATTTCTTAGATCATGAAAGGAACAGGCTGAATAGGGATTTCAGAGACTTGAAGTAGGGAAACATGACAGTAGCCAAGTATGAGACAACCTTCTCCGATCTAGAGTGGTTTGCACAATCTTTCGATATAGAAGAGCGTAAAGCTAAGCGATTCATAGAAGGTTTGAACCCAGGACTCAGATTAAAAGTTATGGACTATCAATGCTGGACTTTGTTAGATGCAGTAGATCTAACTGCTCGATTTGAGGAAGAACACAAGTGGTATATAGAGAGTCAGTGCAAAGGAAAGGGAAAAATGTTTACACCGTAACCTTCTGCTTCAGAGATGTTGAGAATTTAGAGTTTTGAAAGCTCTAGAAAGAAAAAGAAGGAACGCACTGACTCACCTTTTAATGGAAGATGCAACTTTACTGGGAGAAGCAATGCTAGATTCAGCCAGATAGGCTAAAACAGTGGCTCACAGGGGGAGAAAGCTTGTTTTGTCTATAGAAAGACAAGACACCTGACGTCGGTAATCAAATCTGAGTGACGTGATGTGCTACATTGTGGAAAGGCTGAGCACTTTCAACGAAACTGCCCTGATCCTCCAAATAAAGCTGGAGATGCACCTCAACCAATCAAGGGACGAGTGTTCACAACATTTATTCTTGATGCTGACCCTTCAGGAGATGTTGTAGAGGGTAAAGAGCAGTAATAAGTTATGTATTGTAAATTTTCAACCTCTAATATAATTATGTATCCAATACTATTCTTAATAATAATTATAGTTTGTGGTTAAGATATGTATTATCTTTAGATTCTTTTTTGGTGCCTGACCGAATAGTCAAAGCGTTATTTTACTAAAAGAGTTCATTTTTCTTTTATCTCTGAGTCACTTACCGTCAAGATTGGATACAAGCCAGTTAAGTTAACTTTTCACCTAGATGTGGTGTATAACGATCTAGATTTAAAAGTGGTATTTTGATCAGATGATTAAGGTGAGATTCAGGTGTGTTGAGCGTTAAGGGTCCTAATGCCTAATGTTGAACACGTCCTCAGCAATGTCTTACGTCTAAATTGTGGATTTTGACGTGTTAGCGTTGTGTAATTCGAGTGTTTTACCGATCCTCGTAGAAGTTTTGAGGGTTTGCTTTGAACTATGGTGGTTCTTTGGTATACTTAAGTGGCTAATCTCAGTGTGCACGAGACACATAGACGTGGGAGGTCGCGTAATTGGATTTTGTGCTCGAGGCTTTCTGCTTCCTTCTTTCCCTTCTGCCCTTTCCTTCCTTTCTTTTCTTTTTCTCTTTGTTCCCTCTTTTCCTCCTCCAACCCCTTATTCCTCTCCTCCTTCTTCCCCCATGCATGAGTGAGGTAGAAAGAAAGTTAAGGGGTGAAACGAGAGAAGGTGAGAGAGAGTGAGTGAGAGAAGGGAGTTGGCCAAAGAAGGAGATGCCACCATCGTGACATCGCCACCATCGCGCTGCTATCGTGAGGCGGAGGAGGAGGAGACCAAAGCTGCGTGTGGCCGGTGGAGGGGAGGTGCACTGTCGTTCGCCACTCGTCGCCGTCATGCCTTCAGTGAAGGTATACATCCTATAGGCTTTTTTTGTTTCAGATTTAAATTATAGGTGTATGATAGTGTACTGATAATTGTAGGAATTTTATTAGGATTTATCGTGTATTTGTAGGCCAATTATGGTCGTACTTGTTGTGTGAGGTAAATAATGCCTCCTTTGTGTTTTCTATTGATTTCTCGACATCTGCTTCATGGATCTTTGTGTTGCTTATCTGGCTTGAAAGATCTTATCAAGATCTTCATTTTGGTATATGACTTGCATGGTTTGTGTAGGTGGTTTACAGGATTGAGTTTTGAGTCCCATTTCAGGATGGCCAACTATTGCCTGTTCGACATAACAAATTATTTCGGTATGCTGTTTTTGCCGCAGATTGTCCCCTTAACTCCCAGATTCGGTCGACTGAATTCATTCGATCTGCCATTCCAAAAGTCTTGATTGTTGATAGAGCTCTTGGTTCGGTCAATTGGTCGTTTTCGGTCTGCCAAATTAAGAGATTTCGATCGACCGTGTGATTTTTCGATCTACTGATTTAGTGCCTTGAGCCCAGGTTCGATCGACTGTTCCATTTCGGTCTACCGATCCAGGTTCTGATCCTGTATTAAAATGTTTTATGTTTTGATTAATATATATATATATAGGTATATATATATATATATATTAATCTTAGAGAAATAATTATAATGAAATAAATAGTTAAGATAACCATTAAAATGATTACAGGGTTTGCCTAAAATGAATTAACAAGAGATTATCTGAGATATGAGTAGAATAAAAAATGAAATGATTTAGAAATAACAAACTTTCCCTCATATGGTTTAGACTAGACTTTAGGGATCATGATATCATTCCTACGTCTAGAGTTTGAGTGGTTTTATGTGTGGTATGCTGAATGGAGTATTCAACACTATTCCGCGTGTTTGAGCCGATCTATCTGTATCCTCGAGGGACACAAACCAGTGTCTTACACTTGGGTACTAGAGCATAGAGTTCTGGTTGTAGTTGTCCTGTTATAGGTGCTTTTCTTGGGTTATGATCTTAAGTTGAGTGTGGTGCTCGTAAATTCAAACACATCCGAGGTGTTTTTGCTTAGGTCTGACAGAAGATCTGTCGAAGCTGTGTTTTGTTTATGGTTTCTCGACCATTAGTTTATATGCTGCTATTGGGTACAATATTTCTTAAGTTTTAAAAGATATTTAATAGTTTTCGAAATGATTTCTCAAATAGAGTTTTGAAAAGAGAAAAATATAGATTTAAAAATGATATGGAAAGAATTTTTTGGTGTAATCTGTTTGCGTTGGGCTAAGAGACCTGAGGCTGAGGTTCGTCGAGTTTTGGAGATATGACACTCCTTGACTATTGTTTCAAGACTTAGGTTGAGGTTTGTAGGTTCTCAGGTGGGAGAATCGCGAAACAGTGGTTAACTCCTGCACAGAGTAGCACACCGTGACAGTGCAGACATCATGGTCGTTCTTCGAAAGACTGCTTGTGGCTAGTATTGTCTGCTTGACGTCGGACAATTCGACACACTGTTTGTGCTTATAGTTTATATGGAGTCCTGATTCAGGAAATCAAACTTTGGGCCTAGAGAAGGCCATGGTTTGACGCCTTTGAGGCATTATTTTAGGAGCAGTAGTTCCATTGTTTTGGGAGCAGAGACCCTATTGTTTTGAAAACGGTGGCTTTGTGATTTTGAAATAGATGTTCCATGACTTTTGTGTTGTGCTGGTCCAAAGGAGACGGTGTTGCACAGAGTAGAGTCTCTATGTTTGTTGTGGTGTTTTTTGTGTAGGTGTCCTAGATGCTATAGAGAGTATTCAGAAACTATTGGCCATCTGATCCACTAGAGAGTGTGTGAGACCAAACTGTGTGCTTTGTGTGATTTTAGACTTGATTTGAGTTGAGTGACCATCTTGAGCGTACATTAAATGTTTTAAAAGTGCATGTATATGATTTTGAAAGTGATCAGGTCAGGACTTATGTTTGGTGCAAGGAGTAAGACTAGGTGAACTAAAGAAAGTGATCTCGATAATAAAGGCCTATCATTATCTGAGACTACGTAGGACATTTGGCCAGTGTAATCTTGTCCTCCTCACCTACTCTAGGGATACAAGACATATCAATTGTTTGCAAGTATCTTGATATTTTCCCAGAAGAGTTGCCTAATATAACGTCATACAGGGAAGTGGAGTTCTAGATTCATTTGGTGTCAGGGTCGAGTCCTATCTTAAAAATCCCTTATTGAATGGCACCTACTGAATCACGACAGCTCAGGAATCAATTACAAAAGCTACTAGACAAGGGATTTGTCAGGCACGGGGGTGTTACAGTATTGCTGATCAGATCTCCCTGTCAAAGAGTGAAGATCTGTTCGTATATCTCACAGACACGAGATATGTTCTTCTCGTGGCCATAAGTGAGGCATACAATGTCCCAGATCTTCTTTGCAGACCTCAATAGGATAACACCACGTGCAACTGAAGGCTTTATACTATTTACCATCCATGTAATAACAACAGCGTCATCAGCAAACCAATCTTCATACTGATCTGATTTGATATCGAGAGGAGGGTGGGTGAGATGCTTCAATTTTCTATGGGTTAGAACGAATGTTTCGAAGCTTTGGAACCATGGGATGTAGTTGGATCGAGAAAGCTTCTCAAATGTACCACTCATATTCTTAACAAACGAGTCACGAGATGCCATTCTAACTGAAAAATTACTGAAAAATAGCCAAGAAAATGGTCTGAAAATAACAACGGTGAACCGGACTACTCACCAAGAATGTGGATGTGATGTATCCACGTATAACGAAGATTGGAGGCTTGGAAAGACTTAGAACAAGGCCTACACTGCAACCACATCACACAGGAAAGGCTGGACTGCCCTTTCAGATAGAGGGGACGAAGACTAAGGCATCACCAGCGGCCACACACTCGCCGGTGACCCCTGGTGGCATCGCCGACAGCCCTGGCCTGTCTTGGCCAACGGCGCATGTCTTGGTCAACGGCGCAGGGTGAAAGGAGGGGAGAGGAGAGGCTGGCAGAACCCAGGAAGGTTTGTTCCTGGCAGTCGATGGTGGGAACTGGCTGAACAGCGGCAGGCAGCGATGACGGTGGCGAAGGAAGGTGGCAGTCAACGGGTGTTGTTTCTAGGATTTTTTGCTGAGCTATTGTACCATGTGAAGAGATAAATTGATAAAAGAGAGAATTGTATTCTATTAAGTATGTGATTACATATATATAAGGTATTAGATTAAACGGATATCCAATAACCCATTAAGACAACCACTAACCCATTACATGCTCTAACAAGGATCATGAGAAGAATTATCCCACGTATGACCGCAAGATGGTTGCAATGGTGTTTACACTGAAGATTTAGAAGTATTATCTGTATGACGAATAGTTTGAAGTATTTACAGACTATCAAAGCTTAAAGTATATTTTTACAAAGAAGGTGTGACCATGCCGGACCCGGAGGGAGGCGGGAAAGGGATCACAGCCATGCCGAGATGGCGAAGGCGCAAAGATAAAAGAAAAGAAAAGGGAATCGCCACCTAGTCTTTTAAGGGAAAGACGAGGAAAACCACGAAAGGATGAATGCATAGGATGCAAATGGGAAGGCTGGATGTCTGCTAACCAGAGGATGGGTAAGGATTCCTATTACGCACGAGGAAGGTATTAGGCACCCTCGTGCGCCCGAGAAACTCGGTCTTTCTAGTCCTAATGCTTGTTAAGGGTTTGATGAATGCGTGTTTGCCTATTCTATATGTTCGTGCACGATGATGATTGAAACATGTCATGTCAAAGTAAAAACAAAGTCAAAAGGGGA
>JAMKQA010014858.1:0-10875 GCA_024699735.1 Posidonia australis
TTTTAAACTCAGAAAACATTATTTTAAAAGTTCAAGGTAAAATATGTAATATTTTCAGTTAAAACTTTATTCGAAAGATTTAAGAAAAATGACTGAAGGACCTAATTGTAATAAAAGGACCTAAAAGTAAGGTCAGAAGGACCTAAATGCAAGGAAAAGTAAGTTTCAGAAGTTTATTAAAATAAATGTTTTTTAAATTGTTTTAAAAGAAAGAAAGAACGACGATTGCCGGCGACGGTGCTCCGCCACCGACGACCGCCGGAGGGGGCACACAAGGCCTTCCCGTGGTCTGATCTTAGATCAGACTTCACGGGAGGCAAGGAGAAGGTGAGGGGAGATGATCCATCGGAGTGCATCGTGGAGCTAACGGTGAGAGTGGGCCTCCCACCTACCTCACCGTCGAGGTGCTCCAGCGACAGCGTCGGAGAAGAAGGAGGTCTGTCGAGGCTGCAGCGCGGCAATCCAGGACTTCTAGAGGCTTCGGGGCGTTGAGTCGAGTGCTCCCTATCGATCCTCAGCGAAATAGGCTTCTCGAGCGAGTTCTCCGATCAATCACGATGGTACTCTGGCGACGGCGGTTGCGGAGGCGGTCCGGGGCTCAATTCACGCTGCTGGTGGCTCCAAGAGCTCGGGGGCATGCTGTGGGACGTTTCTGGACGTCGGGGCAGCGTGAAGGGCTGGAGGTTGGCGCGGTTCCTCTGGATCCCGTCGTCTTCTCCGGTGACGGCGGGACTGGAGCAGTTTTCCGGTAGGCGTCGTGCTGGCTACCAGGAGCGGTGGAGCGGCGATGTGATGGGCCGTGGAGCACCGGGGAGACTAGAGAAGGAGGAAAGGAAGCTCGGGGGCCAGGGCTGTGCCCTGGACTAGCCCCCCCACCTACATCGCCGAAATACGGCGACGGCGAGCTCCAGGGAGCAATTCAGATCTGAATTGCTCAGATACAAACCAGAAAGAGAGAGGGAACTCTAGGAAGCTATATGCGAAACTAAAAGAGGTCTAAGGAGAGCGTACCTGGCCTGACGGCGTGAGGCTCCTTCTCAGCTCGCCGGAGTGTCTGAATTCTCCTCCTCTCCTTCCCGCGAATCTCCCTTTCTCTCTGGAATTCACTGGCACTCTGAGTTCTCTCTCTCTTTTGCGAAAAGTCCCCCAAAAACTCAGCCTCTACCCTCCCTTATATAGGCGAGGAAACCCAACAATCCACTTCTAACAGACGGCCAACCATGTAACAGAAATGCCTAACAACCCTCTAACCTCCTAAACCAGACTCGTAACAGCCTAACCAACTAACAAACATTGTCGCCTTGCTGCTCCCTGCTGTCCCCTTGGTCGCCGACAAGGATCGACGATGATCCAGGCGTCACCGGCGGCACATCCAGTTGCTGGGGCAGCTTGGAGGTTTGCTGATCCAATGGAGCTGGAGTTGGCTGGATGAGTTCAATGAATTCAGTGGCTGATCAGGTTGAATTGTGAGAGGTTAGAGAAGAAGAAATGGGTTCAATGGCCAAGTGAGGTGAGATGAGAGGTTGGGTTGGAAATTCCATGAAAATGAAGGAGAAAGTAAAGAACATGTAGAAGTAGGAATAAGGTGTAAAATTGTTGTGGGCCTTAATGGACTTTAGGACCAAAGTGGGCTCAATTGGGCTTATGTGGGCCTTATGGGCCTCCATGGGCCCAAATGAATTAAATGGGCTCATAAAAGGCTAAATGGGCCCAAACAAGTCTTGTGGGCCCAAGCAAGCTCAATTACGGTTTAATGGGCCTATGTGGGTTAGAGCTCAGCCACCACATCTCCATCCTGCAAAATCAGAAAATTGGGGTGTCTACACCATCCTAGCACAATATCCGTATCTTTTCGCCTACTAGTGATTTTAGGAGCAAAATCTTCTTTTGAGGTGGTTAGGATGTAATACTTGTAAATTCATTTGTAATTATTTACATTTTTAATGAATTTATTTCTAGCAGGTGTTACTGTTCCTGAGGCTCGTTGTGTGAATCTGTGATTTTGGACTTGGGCCAGCTTCTGTTTAGGAGTTCCTATGAGGGGTTGGCACTGTGCGCGTGGCACTGTGCTTATGGGCCCGAGTATGAGTCCGTGTAGGGCCCACGTTTGTGGTCGGTTGGTGAGGCTTGCAGTTGACCTCGTGCTAGCAGTGGGTGATTGTGGTGTGTGGTTCTGCTAGTTGTTGCGGGCATGCATGGATGTCTAAATAGCCGCGTGCATACCTTCCCAGTGGCATGGCTATTTAAGGACGCAAGCCATGCAACGAACCCACCACACCCTCCTTCTCCTCCTTCCCTCCTCTTCCTCACGATCGTCGGCACCCCTCCCCCACCTCACCTCTCCCCTCCTCCACCCCTCACCTTCCCCCACCCACTCACACCTTTCGTCCCCCGTCTCTCTCCCCCTCACCCATTCTTATTCTCCCTCCCCAGTTTTCTGCTGCTCGTGGTGCCGTGAAGAAGCAAAGGTTGGCGACAGCTTAAGGCGGCACGTGGAGCTCTAATGTAGTGTCCCTAAGGTCATGGAGTGGCCGAGGATGCCTGGGATCGTCGGTGTTGGCCGGAGGCCGGTGTTGGGTCGCTGGAGTGTGTTTTAGGTATGTACCTCCAACCCAAATGTGTAGAAATCATGAAAAATGGTAGAAAAGCCTAGGTTGCATGTAATCTAAGTTAAATTTAATGTTTTGGATTTTTTGGAGATTTATTGTGGCATTTATGGCTATTTATGGTGGTTGTTGTGGTTTAGGTCCTTTTGACCCCTCTATGTTTACAAATTAATATCTTTCTGTGTGATAGATGGATTTTAGGGGTCCCTTTGTGTGGATTTGGAGCAGACTTGAGTATCTACAAGATATGTTTTAATTAAATTTTATGGTGCTTGTTTTAGGGGTCCACCCCGTGGTCCCATTTTAGGCAATTTCGTGGGCTTATGGCTGGGGGTTGTTTTCTATTTTTGCAGAAAACGACATACCAAACCATTTTAGTATGCCGTTTTCTGTCAATTTTGGTCCTTCAGGTATAGGTTCGATTGACCAAACTAAATCGGACTACAGGATCAAGGATTTTTGGTCGATCGATTTGATTTTCGATATGTTGTTCCATGCCTTGAGTGTTGATCAGTACCTAGTTCGGACAATCGATCCTTTTTGGTCGACCACATAAGGAATTTTGGTATTCCGTTTTCAAAAATGGTCTACCGATTCAGGCCCCAACTGTCCTATGTAAAAATGGATTTCCGAAAATTTCTGGATTGGTTTGTTTTGCTCAGTTGTGATGTGATCGTGGGTCATCAGCGGGGGTCTCGTGGAACACCTGATGTACCATTTTGTCGAGATTTTTAAAGAGTTTCCAAAGATATAAAGTAGTTTGAAAATGGTTTTCAAAGAGATGAGTTGGCCCATTTTCTAAAGTGATTTTCCTGATTTTCTGTGTGCAAGCCGAGACACTGTGGGATCCTGTCGTCTGGACCAGGGAATGTGACGACATTCCTGGGTGGTTGGCGCGCATCTCCCTGATTGAGGTCAGGGGCCAAGAGACCGACACGAGTGTTCGTCGAGTCATGGAGGCAAGATACTCCGTGACTGTCGTTTGCAGGGCCAAGGTTGAGGTCCACAGGTTGAGGTGTCTTGTTGTCACGTCCCAAATTTTCCATAATAATTCAAAACAAATTCAATTATAGGAAATTAATAGCTAAATAGAAAATATCAACTATCAGGAACCTGTGTGTATGGCTACGAGACTCCAGACTATATACACTATGCTAAACCCTCTACATGCCTGCACCTGCAACCCAAAACATGAGGAAAGTGTGAGTGACAAAAGTCACCCAGCACGCACCCTACAAAATAACGGAAAACAAAACCATAATTAATTTTTCATCATAAATTCATTTTGCATTCATTTTCTCTGAAATCCCTCCAAAAACAGGCCTACATCGGCCAAAACAACAACCAGCGCTTTGTCAACCTAAAACCACGAACAAGGCCCTCAATGGCCAAAACCACACACAATGAGTCAAGAAGTCTGGCACCAGGCAACTAAACTCTGGTCACACACAGTCCACCGAAGCGCAACCAACGGCGTCTACATTGTCACAGTGACGGCCACCCTGTGTAAGAGCGTTCACCGTCCCTCAATTCTCCCTCTCTTGAGAACCCTTACAAGGCCAACCCCTCTCTGGAAGGCACTCCTGTCTCTCAGGAAGCTATCAGCTATAGGGCACGTGTCACACCTGCATTGGCCACCATAGGGTATGCCTCCTTATGGCATCCTCTACATGATGCTCAGGAGGGAGTGTCATACATTTACACCCGACAACACTCAAGCCTCAGTGCTTACAACGACAGCAGGAGTATCATACCTCCCTGTCATATCACAAGTGACCTCAACCCACGGACCACAACCTTAGCCTCGAGATGACAGTCAAAAAGTCTCATACTACCAAGATTTGACGACCCTCAACCTCAGGTATCTCGTCCCCCCGACCTCAATTGGGGAGACGCGCCTAACCACCTAAGAATGTCGTCACATTCCCTTATCCAAACGACACGGTCCCACAGTGTCTCAGCCCGCACACAGAAAACTAGGAAAACCATTTTCCAAAATAGACTGACCATCTCTTTGAAATCATTTGTCTTTGGAAATTCTTTCGAAACTTCGGCAAAACGGCACATCAGGTGTCCCATAGGACCACTACTGATGGCCTACAATCCATCTCAAATGGACAACACAAACCAATCCGAGAATCCATGTAAAACACAAATTATAAAAAAAACAACTGGGCCCTAATTCGACATGCCGAAAAAAGTTCGATATGCCGAAAATTACTGGATCGGTCGACCAAAATAGATTAACGGTCAACACTCATGGCCAAAATCGGCATACCGAAAATGGTTCGGCTAATCGAAATCTCCTGATTCAATCAACCGTTCAAAATTGGACGATCGAGTTTGACTAGAAGACCAAAACTGACAGCAAAACGGCATACCGAAATGGTTCGGTATGCCGTTTTCTGCAAAACTAAAAAACGGCCTAAAACTCAAATGTTCAAAATCGCCCAAAGTGGGACCTATGATCAGACCCCCAAAATAAGCACCAAAAATCACACATAAAACATAAGATGTAGACCCTTCAGTCAACTCCAAATCTCAATAAGCAAAACCAAAATCCATTCACCATGCATCAAGATATAATTTCGCAAAGGCAGAAGGGTCAAAAGACCCAAAACACAACAACCACCATTAATACCCATAAATACCTCCATAAATTCTCATAAAATCACAATAAATTCTAGGAATGTAAATTTACCCAGATTTCATGCATTCCTTTCATTTTCTACCAATTTCATGCCTTCTATACAGTGGTTGGAGGTGCATACCTCAAATGAGCTCTCCGGCGATCCAATTCGATCTCTGGCCGACTCTAGCAACTCCATGCGTCCACGGCCACTCCACAACCTCAAGGATGCCTCACCGAAGCTCCACACGTCACCGCACGTCGATGCATGCCTTCGTCAACTCTCGAGCACACCGAACAAGGGATAGACAGGGGGAGATGGGGAGAGACGGGAGAGAAAGGGGAAGGGTGAGGTGGAAGGGTGAGTGGGGGAGAAGAGAGAACAGGTGGAGGGAGAGGGAGACGGTGAAGTGAAGGAGGAAGTAGTATGGTGTGCTCAGGAAGGAGGAGACGCGGCCATAGAGAGGAGGGGTGATTTGTGCACTAGGTGTGCATGAGCTTATAAAGTCATGCAACGAAGCAACTAAGCGCATGCACACCTGCGCACTTCGCCTACCAGCCACCCTACACGAGCCAACAACCCACCGCACCAAACACTACCACCAACTGGTCCACGAATGGGGGCCCCACATAGACCCACACTCGGGCCCACAGGCACAGTGCCACACTGCACAGTACCGACCATGCATAGGGACACGCAAATAGAAGTCGACCCACGAGGTCCAAGCCCAAAATCACCAAATCACACAAACGAGCCTTGGAACAGTAACACCCGTCCTTGAATAAATTCATTATAATGTAAATAATTACAAAATGAATTTAGGGATGTTACACTTGTAGCATGACCGAAAGGTATAATACTCCTATTATCGCTATAAGCACTGAGGCTCAGGTGTTGTCAGATGTGGAGGTATGACACTCTCTCTTAAGCATCATATGGAGGACGTCGTGAGGAGGCGTATCCTGTGGTGGCCAGTGTGGGTGGGACACGTGCCTCATAATTGGTAGTGTCTTGAGAGACAGGACTGCCTTCCTAGAGAGGGGTTAGCTTTGTGAGGGTTCTCTAGTGGAAAAATCGTAGGACGATGATCGTTCATGCACAGGATAGCTTCATGGTGGCAGTGCAATGCACTTCAGTGGTTGCCTGTGGCCAGAGTTGATAGCCTGGCACCGGACTTCCCGACTCACTGTGTGTGATTTTGGCCATTGAGGTCCATGTTTGTGGTTTTGGATTGGTAGAGCATTGTTTGCTGTTTTAGTCGGTGTGGGCCGCATTTGCTGTAGTTTTCAACCTATTAGGCCTAATTTGCCAATCTTGGTAGTTTTGGAGAAAATGATTTGCGAAATGATTTTAAGGTGTGACCATGCCGATGGAGGGAACCGCCCTCCGATGCAATCGGGACCGCATGGAGGCCAGTAGGGCTACAGTGAATTTGGTGAATCCGAGGACAGGGAGACGACTCAAAAACACCAATAAAGAAGCGAAATAAAGATAAAACATGGAGTCACCACCTAGTCTACTAAAACGGGAAGATGAGGAAACCACATCGAAAAATCAAACTCAAAACCAAATGCAAAATAAAAGATGACTCATGGCAAACGGATACAACAGATGGATCATTACAAACCAGAGAAAGGATAAGGACTCCTATTACATGCGGGGAAGGTGTTAGCCACCCTTACACGCCCGACGAGTCGGTCTTTCTCGGAATTCTCGCTTACATGCATGGTTATGTGGGCTCTTGAACGCCAATCAGTGTGGCTATATGGATGATGCAAGAAAATTGAAGTAAAGCAGTTATACGAGACACCAAGTTAAGATAGAAAGCGAAATCAAGCGAGAAGGCGCAAAACGACACAAGAGTTGAAAGCATGGCAAGGTCAGAGGCTAAGCCGTGTTAGGCTCAATCCCTAGAGGATGAGTGATGCACAATATGAATGCGCACCTAGAACGTATCTCTCCGGACATGCTCCAACAACTAAATATCATGGCCGACCCCAGGCACATAGATGTATGACACCTTGTCTAATGCATTGACAGACATCATGAATGAAGGATGGGACCATGCATGAACTAAAATCACCAAAGAAAAAGGAGAATGCTTGCATAAAAAACTCACGCAAATAGATAACAAATACTAATGGTTAAAAAGCCTAGAAACAAGTCAACAGAGCCAAGCACACGAGAAGAAAACTGAATGGAGAAGCAAGTGATCACGAGTCAGTCGGATCTGGCATCGTTGCACCCTTGAGCGATACGCACATGTGGAACGTGCTATCGAGACACATTTCTGGAATAGTGTCCAGACCTAACAAGATAATCATCTCTTTCCCCGAACAATGCATGTAATGCCTTGGTCATGCGAACATTCAGAAGACTAAAACACATGCAAAGTGAGGTAAAACTTCAAGAAAAACGAAGGGGGCAGGCCATGGCCTCCTCACCGTTCCTATCACCGGCATCATCGCCCACTGAAACCTGTCCGACTGCGGAGAAGGCCTAGTCTTGAGCATGGCTATGAGGTGGCAAGAACTTGGATTGGGAGGCGGGGAGGTTGCCTCGGAACGACCTAGCTCAACACTCAGTGGTTAGAGGCCTTGTCTCGGTGATGACCGTCTGTCGATGGGAGGAACAACAGATGTAGAGAATCAAATGCCAAAATGTGCGGGAAATGCCAGGAGAAAGAGAAAACCAATGTCACTAAGCTACCTTCTAACCAAATAGGATGGAATCAATACTTGTGTTGGCCATGTACCCTCCCAATGGTCAGTGACTAGAATCTCCGATGGAGGAGGTCAGGCAACAGTGACGACAACTGGGAATGGTTCGGAGGTGGTCAAGGGCACACGTGAGGAGCTCGAGGTGCTTCTCCAATGTGAAGGAAGAAGGCTACAAGTGGTTCGGGAGTTGGGTTCACAGGCTCGCTTAAGTTCTTTGGCGACACACTTGTGGGTTCTCCGCTCTCCTCCTTACAAGTGTAGGATACTCTCTTGGTCTCGGGTGTGTAGGGTGTGATCACGAATGAAGGCCTAGGGTTTTGTTGCTCCTAGCGTGGTAGGTGAAACAGGATGGTGGCTAGCAGGGCAAGGCCGCTTGCGGGACATCGACGCCACTTCAGAGATGGCGTGCAGTGGCAGGCGACATTGGTAGGGCATGGTGGTCGGTGACAGGTCGTGCAAAGGCTGGGAAGGTATCAGGCACGCCTAGGACATGTCGACGTTTCGTACGTAACGTCACTCGTATGAGATACGAGGTCGTACGATGGAAGTGACTGGTCGAACGGTGCCCACCTGGCTATCTTGGCCCTGACGCACACTTGGGCCGCACTATCGGGCTGCACATATCGTCGGGCTAGAGCACATGGCCTGGGTTTTAGGAGTTAGGCTTGATGGATGGGTTTGGTTTAGGGTAATTTGGAGGTTTTGGGTTGGTTTAGGTTTAAGGGACTAGTTTGGGGTGATGAGGGAGGATCGGGTCCGCCGTCTAGTAACACTCTCTATTGGGTCCACTACCAACATTGGCCAAAAACCGGGATGCCTACATATGGAAAAATTAATATAGATTTGTTTTCCGTTGTTTCTCATGGAGTGCGTGCTGGGTGACTTTTGTCACTCACGTTTTCTTCGTGGTTTTGGATTACAGGTGCAGGCAAGCAGATGAGTTTTAGCATAGTGCAGAGTCTCATAGCCGCACACACAGGTTTCTGGTAATTGATGTTACTGTTTAGCTTTGAATTTCCTGTAATTTAATTTATTTTAAATTATTGTGGAAATTGGAGACATTACATGGAAAAACTAGGATTGCATGAAACCTAGGTAAATTTACATTCCTAGAATTTATTGTGAATTTATGGTGATTGATGATGAATTAATTGGCATTTATGATGGTGGTTGTGTTTTGGGTCCTTTTGACCCTTCTAGTTTTGTGATTTTATTGCATGAGCTGTGGTACATGGATTTTGGTTTTGTTTGTGTGGATTTGGAGTAAACTCGAAGGTCTACAATATATGTTTTATGTGGATTTTCTTGTATTCATTTCGTAGTTCCGCCCCTTCCACCCCTTTCAAAGAAGAGCCAGACAGAGGTGGGGTCGTTTTCTGGTTTCACAAAAAACGATTTACCGAACCAGTTCGATATGCCATTTTTATGTTAGTTTTGGTCCTCCTAGCCATGGTTCAGTCAGTTGAATACCTTCGATCTATTGTTCCATCACCTTGAGTGTTTATTGTGTGCCCAGTTCGACCGATCGATTCTTTTTGATCAACCGAATCTGGGATTTTTGGGCAACCAATTCGGATTTCGGTCAACCGTTTTAGTGCCCTAAGCCTAGTTCGATCGCCCTTATGTTTTGGTGCCCTAAGCCCAATTTGGTCGATCGGCCTAATTCAGCGTGTCAAATCAGGCCCTAGTTGCTTTTATAAAATGACTTCTATGGGTTTTCTAGATTAGTTTGTTTTACCCATTTGAGATGGGATTGTGAGCCATCGGTGGTGATCTTGTGGGACACCTGATGTGCCGATTTTTTATAATTTGGAAGTGTTTTCCAAAGATATAAAATAGTTTTGAAAATGGTTTTCAATTGAATATGTTGGCCCGTTTTAGAAATGATTTTCCTGGTTTTCTGTGTGCGGGCCGAGATACCATGGGCTGTATTGTTTGGACCAGAGGGTGTGACAACACTTATCGGATGGTCAGACACGTCACCTAGGTTGAGGTCGGGGGCCGAGATACCTGAAACAGAGATTCGTCGAGTCTTGGAGGTATGAGACTCCTCGACTATTATTTCGAGGTTAAGGTTGTGGTTCGCAGATTGAGGTGTGTTGTGGCATGATGTGAGGTATGATACTCCTGCTGCCGCCATGAGCACTAAGGCTCAGCTGTTGTCTGGTGTAGAGGTATGAGACTCTTTCTTGAGCACTGTGTGGAGGACACCGTGAGGAGGCATACCCTATGGTGGTCAGTGTGGATGGGACACATGCGTTGTAGTTGGTAGCATCCTAAGACACAAGACTGCCTTCCCAGGAGGGGTTAGCTTTGTGAAGATTCTCCAGGTGGGAGAATCACCAGACGGCGATTGCTCCTACACAAGGTAGCTTCACCGTGACAGTGCAGTGCACCATGGTGGCAACTTGTGGCTAAAGTTAGTTGCCCAATGTCGAGTTTCTCGACTCATTATGTGTGGTTTTGGCCATTGAGGACCTTACTTGTGTTTTTGGACTAGTAGAGCCTTTACCTATTTGGTTTGGATGGTGTGAGCCATATTTCTTAAGGTTTGGGCTTAATAGAGCTTTGTTTCGTAGTTTTCGGCCTATTGGGCCCAAGTTGTTGGTTTTTGGCAAATTTAGAAAAAATGATTGCAAAATAGTTTTAAAGGAAAATTTGTTATCGTTTTGTTTTCTGTGGTTTTGTGAAGTGCATGTTGGGTGACTTTTGTCACTCACACTTGTTTCTCGTGGTTTTGGATTGCAAGTGCAGGTGAGCAGGTGGATTTTTGCATAGTGCACATAGTCTGGAGTCTCGTAATCGCACACACAGGTTCCTAGTTGTTAGATATTACTATTAGCTTTTAATTTCCTGTAATTTAATTTATTTTAAATTATTGTGAAAATTGGGAGCATTACAGATTTGGTATCAGAGCAC
>JAMKQA010014893.1:0-23384 GCA_024699735.1 Posidonia australis
GCCTTTTTATAGTGGTTTCTAGGGAGGTTACAAAGGGGTCTTGCAAACGAAAAGCCTCGAATATTCGTTGGCATATTCGTTTGCAAGAGTAACAGCCCAGAAGGTGGAAGGTCAGCAGCCAGAGCTGGGCGCCTGCTTGGTGCGCCACCTTGGTGCGCCACCTCAGTGCGCCACCTTGGTGCACCAGCCCTGCTCACAAATGTCTGATTGGGGCTCTGGCTAATGGGTTTGGGGCTCGGTTTAAGGGTTGATCGCATCCAAAGCAACATAGGGACACTCATTCCTGAGTTACCTCAAAATCGAGGTGTCTACAGTAACATAATTTGAAAAATCAACGTACAACCATAACTAAGGTGGTATATATGTAGTATACATAATGCCAGAATATCCTCCATCTCAAATCCAAAAAACCCAACCCTTGCAGGAAAAAAGAGAAAGAAATAGGAAGTTACTGGAGTACTCATCCAACATTCCCACAGATAGAACAACAAAAAACCCAACACACCCAAAGCTATGCCTTCTACAAGTGAATAGAAGAAACACATCATTTGTCTAGATTGCATAGATCACACAATTTCCTAGGCAAAACACAAATAAATTGATATACCATACCCCTTCTTAAAGAACTCCCTTCTTTGGCAAGAAAATTAGTTGCAAAATTGCATTCCCTTTAGCAATGAGAGAATGAAATACTAGCAAAAGAGGGATGCCTAAGAATCATCTTGTACCACTTAGTGCACTTCCAATGATTTGCACACTTTCCTTTCAACATTTGTACAATATTCTGAGAATCAGACTGTACCAAAGATAAAGAAATTCCCACATCATCACATAGCTTCAAAAGATTTTATATAGTCTGCATTTCTACTTCATTATTTGTAATATCACCATAATATTTTGAGAAGGCTAAGAGAACCAAACCAGAAGCATCCCGCACAAGTCCTCTACCTCCAGAAGACAAGCTAGAAGATGAGCCATCAACATTACCCTTCTATCCAAACTGAGGGGGAATCCATTTTAAGATCATGTACCATTTATCAACTTCTTTAGGAATTTGAAAGCCCAAACAAGCTAGCTCACTAACATCTATCTCCAAGGAGTAAAACTTCTTATCTTGTAGGATAACATTGCAATTTGAAATAATGTAAGAGAAAATCATTAAATTGGTGTGCATCTTAGTAGAGAATCTCCTTGAACATCTCTCCTTCCATACATGCCAACATATAAGTCCAGGAAGCATTCCAAGCAAAGTCTTACGAAAGGATCCTGACCATATAGTAGAAAACCAATTCACAATATTACTGAAGATGTCAGTAGAAACTGAAGCATGTAATAAATCCCCAAACCTTCTCCAAAGAAAAGTAACCAATTCACTCTGTCCAAATAATTGGGACATTGTTTCAACCCGATTGTGCTGACAACAGGTGCATTTTGAAACAAAATGAATCTCTCTTTGCTGAACGTTGCAATCCACAGAAATCCTATTCTAACCCATACACCAAAGCAAAACAGAGACCTTTGACGACAAACCATAGGACCAAAGCATTTTGGCAAAACCAAACTCCTTGCACGACATATGGAGGAATTTAGACCTACTATGAATAAAGAAATCACCATTGAGAGATGGAAGCCAAATAAGTCTCTCCTCACTCCCAGATGCATTCAGTTCAAGATTATGAAAAGCCTTCCACATATTGTTAACTACATGAATTTCAATAGATAGCAACAGACTAAACAGATCTTGGTGATGAAACATGTCACTGATAGATGTGGCCAAATCCACACTACTAGGAACATTGAAAATATTAAATAATATTCCATCCTCCCACCATTTATCTAGCCAGAACAATTTGTTTCCTTCATCAATTAACCATTGAGAATTAGCAATCACCCAAGGCAAAATCTCCTGCATTTTCTTCCACCTCATGGTAGCATAGGAACACTTGGAGAACTACCTAGCAAACATCACTTTATATTTAGTAAAACAAAACTTACACCAAAGAGACTCCTTTAGCAGAAGCTTCCGACAACTCTTGACGTATACCAAGACTTGTAGACACTCCGATTTTGAGGTAGTTCATTGATAAAACTCCAATTGTTGCTTTGGATATGGCTGACCCTTGGACCAATCCCTGAACCCGTAGCAAGCCTGCAGCCCCATTCAAAATCATGCCAATAGGGGAGCACACCAACCTAGCACACCAACCCAGCACACCAACCTAACACACCAACCTAGCACACCTACCTAGCACACCAAACTAACGCACTTCCCTAGCACACATAGGTGGCACACTTATCCAGCGCACATCCCTGGCGCACAAGGCTGCGACCGCTGGCTTTCCACCTTCCTTGGCTGTTACCTCCAGCAGCGAATGTACCATGGAATATTCCAGGCTCTTCGTCTACGAGGCTCTTCTTATACCCGTAACTCACCCCTGAGAGTTCCCTATAAAAGGACCCCCATAGGCACCCTTTTGAAAGAAATGAAATCTTGAGAGCTGAGAATCCTGTGCAGAAATCCCTGCGCCCAGCCATTTCCAACTCTAAAAATCCGACCCTTGCACGAGCCTCTCCACCAGTCCAGCGGCTTATTGTCGTTCCCTGGAGCACCACCTTGCGTCCTAGAGCCTTCCAAAGCAACAAAGGTTTTCTTATCTCTGATATCGCGAAGAAGGAACACATCGCGAGGTAGGCATTCTACCTCGCCTTTTATTTCTTAATGCCATCTTAGAACTGAATAAAGTATGTTGAAAACCTTGCGTATGATCTGTTTTATTCCATGTTTATGATGGTTTTCATGCTATCATGATTATTTTCCTATGCAAATAATCTCCATGTTAATCCATGTTTGCACTTCTAGCATGTAATCTACACGTATTGTTGCCCCATGCTTAATATTTTTCACCATGCACCATGTATGCTCTTGCACGTAAGCGCATGCACATTTGATCAACATCTGCACAAGTTTTGTTTTGCTTCATCCGGATCATGCTTGTTCTTGAATATTTCACACATTTGCATGCATGAACCCAACTTGCTTTGGCTTCAAATGCTTTGTTTTCAATATGATTCTTGACCCCTATGCACTCGTAACTTGTTTTCCAGTTCTTATCATGGCATAATCCTTCTAGCACTTGCATAGATCCCCCTTGTATCTCTGTTGGGTGGGTTCTGGATCAGGTCACAGTCTGATCCAGAATCCTTGGGGCGCATATCCCTGTCGCACCAAACCCGCGCACCACTCTGGCGCACTCAGCAGGTGCACCAGACTGGTCAGAGATCAGTGCACTTGCATTAGCATCATACTTGCATGGCTTTATCACAGAGTTTTGAGTTTGTTTTCTCCTGATTGATTCTCTGGTTTGCTGAGATGCCCCAGCATGTTTTCAGCTTTCGATCAAACTGTTTTCCATTTGTTTTCTCTGCTTTGTTATTCAGCTCCAGGCAGAGTCTGGTAGACTGATTGCACCCTACTCCATTGAGAGAATCATGTGCATCAGTCCATGATCCAGAGGCTTGGCCGGATCATTGCTCCTTGCATCTAGTTTATATGGATTGAGATCTTGTGTGAGGCTTCAGGCCCTTGAGCTCAAGATCATTGCATTGCATTTCTTTTTAAATCTTTTAAAGCCTGTTTTCCAAATTTCTCCAGAATGATTTCTGTTGCATGCTTTTCCAGAGTACACCCTCTGATGTTTTACTTTGTTTGGCTTTTCTGTTTTTGCCTCTGCATACATTGCTGGCCCACCTAGACGCACAAAGGTGGCGCTCCAGACTGACGCACCAGTCTGGTGCACCAAACAGGCACAGTGGCCTGTTTTCAGTAGCACACAGCATGTTTTTCATGTCTTTTGCTTGCTTTTTCGACTCGTTTCGCTTTTGGGTTTTCATCAAATTTTCTTCCTTGATGCATTAGGAGGGCACATCCTCTGTTTTCAGCAGTTTTCCTGCATCTTAGCTTGCATTTAGGCATATAGTAAGCAAGGATGATAAATCACTCAAGATATTAGATCCCTGATCTTATTATGCAATACTTGCATCAACTCTTGGCCCGGCACACGAGCGATATTTCTGAGCATTAGGACACACCCCCTACACATCATGCACCTATACTCTAGACACCACTCATTAGCATGGCATGGCATATCGCCCTTGGGTGTACAGCAAAAGGCTGAAAAGCCGACATTTCATTTTCAAAAGAGAAATCATTAGAAAACCGATTCGTCGGACGTGCGAGGGTGCCTAACACCTTCCTCGCACGTAACAGGGATCATTACCCGCATTTCTGGTTTGCACAGCCCCTTTTTATTTTATTTGCATGATTTTTCATGTATTTTATGATTTTCCTCGTCTTCCATAATAGACTAGGTGGCGACTCCTACATTTTTGCATTTTTCCCCCTTTTTCTTTTTGCCGTGGCTTTGCCGCTCCTTTGGCACAAATATCACCTATTTGTGGCCACCCCCGTCGACATGGTTACAAGACCCATATGACAAAAAGAGGAAGTACACCTCGCCTAGTTGACCCAAGGAACCTTTCTCCTCCTATTATGATAACCCCATAGAAAATCACAAAGAAGTCTCTCAATAGTCTTGATTATGTCAGTTGGCAGCTTAGAAATAGTAAGAATATGCACTTGAATGGAGCAAAGAATGTGCTTAGTAAGCACCAAACAACCAAGCATAGACAGCGTCCTAGCCTTCCAACCAGTAATTCATCCATTAATTATTTCCACCAAACCAGAGAAATAAGATGCAAACAATCTACCAGGTGCAATAGGAACTCCTAAATAATGAAGAGGCCAAGAACCTTTAGGAAAACCAGTAATCTGCTCCATGTGCTCCTTCACAGCCGCCCCCTACGTAGCCCACTTTTTTATAAATTTTTTACATGAATTTTGCCTAAAAACCCATATTCATGAAATAACTCACGGATTGAGGTCATAGCAGCAATGTGGCATCCAGTGTTATTCCACCTTCGGTCCAGCACACCTACGGGTCACCACACACCAAAATACCAAAGTTAGCAACCTTTACTAATAAAAAAATAACTTAATCATTAATTAATTATTATTAATCATGATTAAGTAGGAAGGTTAAGTTTCGAGATGTTACAGTTTATCCCTCCTATATGGAGGATATGAGATTATCTCTCCTAATAAATAGGTGAGATAATGCAATTATCTCTCTTTTTAAATTTAAAAGGAATAAATTTTGTAATAGGTATTTTGTAAAAGAAGCAATTGTCGTGATTAAAATCTTTCGATTTTAAATTATCTAGGAGTGATTCTCCAACAATTCCCCACTAATTCAAAAACAATGTTCCACTTAGAGACAACTACGCTCAATGTTAAGATGTCCTATAAGCTTGAAACCCACCTTTGTGACATTGACTTCCTACAAAATGTGAGTGGACTAAACCTTAAACTCAACAACCTTCATAGTCTATCAATTCACACAATCACCATGGTTCTTTAAACTGGTGACATAATAAAAGTCCTATGTCAATCTGATGTCTACTAGTTTTCTTCAGGACAATCTACATGTCCAATAGGAGATGGTCTCATCTCCACATTGCATGGGTGAGTCCATTGAAATATCAAATTTCTTGGTATAAGATTCCAAACCTTCCTATAATACAACCACTATGCTATTAATACCACTTTAGCATAAAGTCCTAAACCTATTGATGGTGCCAACTCCATCATAACTAGTAGTCTCAAATTAATATAATGCAAAGCTATACTGCTGTAGTATGAAGTCCCTTCCTACAGTAAAAGCACAAAGCATCCCATATACATAAAGACTCATTAAGACATCTTATCAACCTCAATAAGATAAGCACTATAAGGAATAAGCTTATTATAGTTCAACTCCATGAGAATAGATAAATAGTACAACCAAACAAGTAAATCATCTATTTCTTTCTTAAACCATTAAATAAAAGTCTAGTAAATTGTCTTTTGAACTAATAATTGTCATGCCCCTAAATTTCTACAATAATTTAAATAAATTAAATTATAGAAAATTAAAAGCTAAATAATAATCTCTAACATCCAACAACCTGTGTGTGCGGCTATGAGATTCCAGACTATGTGCACTAAATGCCAAAACCCGCTCTCCTGCACCTACAACCCAAAAACAACAAGAAAACAGTATGAGTGACAAAAGTTATCCAGCACGCACCCTACAAAACGGTGGAAAACAAAATCATAATTATTTTCCTTTAAAATCATTTTGCAAACCTTTATTAAAACTATAGCTTAGGCCCACCAGGCCGAAAACCAAAACCAACAAAGCCTTATCTCGCTCAAACCACAAGTAAAGCCCTCAATGGCTAAACCACAAGCAAGATCCTTAATGGCCAAAACCACATACAGTGAGTTGAAAAATCCAGTGCCAAGCAACCAACTTTGGCCACAAGCAACAACTAAGGTGCACTGCACTACCATAGTGACACTACCCTATGCTAGAGCGACACCGTCTCACGATTCTTTTACCTAGAGAACTTCACAAAGCCAACCCCTCCTGGGACAGTCTTGTCTCTCAGGACACTATCAGCTATAGGCCACGTGTCCCATCCGCACTTGTCACCACAAGGTACGTCTCCCCATGACGTCCTCCACACAATACTCAAGAGAGAGTATCATACCTCCACACTCAACGACATTCAAGTCTTAGTGCTTCCGACAACAACAGGAGTATCATACCTCTCAGTCATGCTACAAATACCTCAACCTAGCCTTAGCGTGACAATCAAGTAATGTCATACCTCTAGGACCCAAACCTCAACCTCAGGTCTCTTGGCCCCTAACCTCAATCAGAGAGACATGCCGACCAACTAAGAATATCATCACATTCCCTAGTCCCGACGACACGGTCCCATAATGTCTCGGCCCGCACACAGAAAATCAGGAAAACCAATTCCAAAATGGACCAACACATCTCTTTGAAAACCTTTTTCAAAACTATTTTATATCTTTGGAAAACTTTTCCAAAATCTCTACAAAATCGACACATCAAGTGTTCCACAAGACCACCACTGATGGCCTACAATCCCATCTCAAATGAGCAAAACAAATCAATCTGAAAAACCCTTGGAAAACATTTTTTGTGGAACCCAACTAGAGCCTGATTCGACATGTCAAATTGAGCCGATCGACTGAACTGAGCTCAGGTCACCAAAATGGTCAACCGAAATTCAAATTGGTCGTCATAAAATCCCTTGTTCCACAAACCAAAAAGGATCGCTCGACTGAATAAGGTCCAACAAGCAATGCTCAAGATATGGAATGGTAGATCGAAAGAATTCGATCGCCTAAACCAATGCGAGGAGGACCAAAACTGACCAAAAAACAACATATCAAAATGGTTCAGTATGTCATTTTCTACGAAACCAGAAAACAGCACCCAACTACATGTCCGACACTTCTCCCAACTGGAAGTGAGGAGCAGATTTGCCAAACAACGACAATAAAATCTACACAAAACATATGTTGTAGACCTTCGAATCTACTCTAAATCCACACAAGAAACATGAGAATCCATCAAACAAGGCTTACACAGTAAAATCACAAAGCAGCAAGAGTCGAAAATGACACAAAACTCAATCACACTTCGCCAAAAATCACATAAAAATCAAGAAGCATAAATTTAACCTAAATTCTATGTATTCCTATGATTTCTACCCTTTTACGTGCATTTCTACGACAAAGGTAAGGTGCGTACCTGAAATGCATCCTCTAACAACCCAACGCCCACACCGGTTGACCATCACACCACTGACAACCACAAGCTCCCCCGAAGCCTCACACGTCCTCAGGGAACCTCTCAGAGTTCACCGCACTACCGCACGCTGCCGCTCACTCTTGACACACCAAACAAAGGAGGAAAATGGGAGAAAGGGAGAGAGAGGTTGACAGGGAGAGACGAGAGGAAGAGGGTGAGTGGGAGGGAGTGGCGGTGGAGTGAGGGAGGAAGGGATGGTGTGCTCAGGAAGGAGGAGGAAACGCGAGAGGAGGGAGTGAAGCCGTGCATGGTAGAAGATTTCAACTTAAAAAGTCACGTAGAAGAGAAAGATGAACGTGTACATGCAATCAATCAACCACGCATGCAAACCAATGCCCCAACTACGTGCCTCACCAAACACAACACGAGTTCAATCACACATCCCACCAATCAACACACACACAAATCCACACATGAGTTCACATAACACAATGCCAACCACACACAGTACTAACCACATCACGACAAGTATAGCACCGCCACAAAAGACCATGCACAAATAACAACCGATTCACAAGGTCCAAGTTCAAAACTACAAACCACACAAATAGACTTCGAAACAATAACACTTGTTTAAAATAAATTCATTAAAATGTAAATATTTATAAAAATGAATTTACGGATCGTGGACCATCTCATCCTTTAAGCAGATACAAATCTACGTAATTACACACATGAAACTTTTTCACGAAGTTTTTTCTCTCTAATATGATATCTCATATCATGTGCATTATCTCACCTTTTGAATTTAAATGAAATAAATTTTGTGATAAATATCTTGCAAAGAAAGCAACTGTAGTGAATAAAACCTTTCAATTTTGAATTATCTTATAGTGATTCTCCAACAAATGTCAATATACACATATCACCAACTAGAGATATCCATCACTTCTGTGGCAGCCAGCCTGCAAATCTCCATTTCGTCGCTTTGCAAATGTTTACTATGACAAAATGGTGTTCGAATGCAGTAAAGCATCAATTTCCTGAAAGTAAATAACAATTCAGTAGTGTTGATACTAATAGTAGTAAAATACTGAAACTATGTGTGTCAAGCATGAAAATCTATCAAGAGTGGTTAGAATAAAAATTAAACATATAGCTCCTCTAATTGACTGCAACACAATATCAAGACGAACCTTTGGACTGGTGAGTGATTGCTTATCATTATCTCCCGATTACGCACTAGATTTACTTCACAGCTTCAACTTGGCCTGCCGTCGAAGTAGAGATCGGTACTCTTCACCCCTCGACCATTGGTCAATTTCACGAGCACGTAAGACAGGCAAAGGATGAGACAATTGTCTTGTTTGAGCATTCCTGTATGTGATCATTGCATCAATGTTTAAGTACTAGTTAGTTCCTGTTCAAATCACTCTGTCAACTACTTCACTATATGTGTTATCTTGAGTGCAGCAGTTCTAACCTGATGTACCAGCCAACTGGACTTGAAGAAGCTTTGTCATAAGAGCGAGCTTGTTCTAAGAAGGCATCAACATTAAGCTGGTCGGAGAGTGATGGGCAACCTCCAGAAAGTTTCATCAAGACAGAGATGACGACCTCTTGATAGGACATAGAAAGAACATGAACAGTTAACAATGCCTTCTTTTTGTATAAAGAAAGAATAACATTATAAAAAAAAACATAAAATGTAGCAATAGATTATATTTCTTGTATTTATCAAGAAGAAACAAAATTAAGCCCAAGGATCAATGCAGATATATGGGCCCAGCTTAGGGAATGTTTCTCCCAAACAATCAACATATAAAATAGAAGCATAATGTGGATATTGAGGTTATAACAATTGAATCACCCATCAAATGATGACAACCAACTGTACACAATTCTTTGTCAACTTTCGTGTAAATACAGGGTATTTCTTCTGACACAGTGATGAAAATTGAGAAAAGCATGGGCTGTAGAAACTTGCCTAAATTCCAATGCAATTGACTTAAGTTTCTCTATCGACACAATATTGCTTGACAACTCTGCGAAAAATTCACTGTTTAAAAATGAACACTGCAAAAAATTCACTGCCTAAAAATGAACACTGCTGAAGTTTCAAGCTTCTTTGTGTATCTGACCTTGTTCCTATGCTCTTATTTCTTTTCATCTTTCAAAAGTATCTGACTAACTCAAGAATTAATATCCTTCTCACTTAACAGCTTAACATGCTCTATGCACAAAAATAAATACCAAAAATATTTATCTTGTTGGAATTACTTTTCAAATTAACCTGCATTCCTTTTTTACAATTTTAAGTTGAGACTGAGTGAGAAGGAACCTCTCTCAATAAGCGCATTTAAAAAGGTTGAAAATTCAGATAAAAATTTGAGGCAAAAGTGATACACAAAAATCAAAGGTTGCATCCGGAGAATTTATAGAAACTTGAAACTGACATTATTTAAAGGTGCTTGATGCCTCCAAAGTTGTATGTCTGAAGTACCAATATTTGTCCATTAGAGGCATTATTCAAGTTAGTGCCAAGAGCTTTCAGATTAAAATTAGAAGCCAAGCATGCATGTTTTCACAACATAATAAACATATAATCACAATTAAAAAGTTAAAAAGAAACAAATTTAAATTGTAATCTACCTTAGGATCTTGAGCAACAAGAAGAGCTGCACGGTCACAAGTAAGTTCAGCAGCTCTAACCCATCTGTATAGCTGGTCTTCCAAACTCTGTGCAATAAAACCACCAAGACCTGTAAAAAAGAATCCCAAGAGCTGTGTTTTAAACAAATTCCTTTATGACCAATTGAAATATGCTGAATTAAACACAAATTACCAGGTACGCTGTAAGCCCCCAATGTAAGAATGTTAGCAAATGTAAGCCACACACCATGATCACATTTCAGGTGCCCCAATTCATGTGCCAATACAGCCTATAAATAGGATCAGATACGACAAATAAATAAGCACTGGCAGGTCTCAAATTAGTTTCAGATCCTATTTCAAGTTTAATCTATGAATGCTTTTGTCAAATATCCTTGTGTCCATCAATCTAAAATGGTTGGACATGATCTTTAAATCTCTACAAGCAATTTTCCACATGCTTGCATTGAATGCATTCTGTATTTTCAGCCATCAGTGATTGCTGATTTGTTTGAGCTTTGCTCTCCCTCTTAGTGTGAATATGATTATGAGTATTTTGTTCACTCGCCCTGACAGAGCTCACAACTTTCAGCCACAATAAATTTAAATATTTTATGATTTTACAGCATCTAACCTTTGAACTCTCAGTTGTGCATGTTTGCCATACATACGTATTAATGGTTATTTGGAACTAGAAAGCCATATAAGTATTTTCTATGTTTAAGGGAAAAATGCATTTCCATGATGTATAATTATGTTGGGTGAGCATATCCATAACTTTATTATTAAAATAACCATTTTTTCTTTCTCGTTTGGACTGAAGAACTTTACAGGACTTATTTGCAACTTTACAAGACTTTATATTCCTCTTTGCAACTAAAACAAAAATTAAACTGAACTCAGTATATCTGTTGGTTAGAAAGGAAATAGAAGAACAACACAAATTGTGATTTATATATCCACTATAGAGATATTTGTTTAGTTGAAACACTCAATGTAAAACGATAAGAAAAGGAAATTTTGTACGTCAGTAGCACATGCTTAAGGTATACTATCCATTTTATAAGTTTGTGCTAACTATGTTTACATTTACTGGCTCGTGCATATGGCGAAAATACAATTAAAGGTCAAGAATATGGAGAGATAGAATACACAATCTATTTTTAAAGATAACAATTATATTTTTAATTTTTAAGAGGAAAAAAGATTTTAGCAGAGTCATGAAAACAGAATTTCTATTCCAATTAACTATATAATAATTGACCTTAACGAACATTGAATTCTTACTTGAACAATGTTATAATAAGATACACACTTGGATATTATTGTATTTATCAACCTTACATTCAGCTTCAATTGTAGTTGTCAACTAAAAGAAATAACATCTCAAACATGTTATAAACTTGAAAAATATTCACTCACTGCGAGGTTTTCTTAGTATACATCCCAAAATAGCTACTCATCAACTTATGAGAGAGGAAAAAAATGTTATTAGATACAACATGGACAATACTTTGCCGCAAATGTTTAGGCTAAATATACAACAATTGGCAGAAGCTTTCATTGTGTGCTTGAAAAGTTAAAAAATGAATGAACAAAAAATAGAAAAATAGAATAACAAATATCAGATGCATGCTGCTGACAAAGCCATTACATACCTGGAGCTCCTTTCTGGTCAAAAGTTCGACAAGGCTTGTATGAACCACAATGAATGGCTTTCTTCCACGAATAGCTAAAGTGTATGCATTTGGAATGGGATTTTGCCGGATATAAAGATCAGGAGCCTCAATGTTCAGTACTCTAGAAGCCTCAACCAATAAATGATGAAGCTCAGAAAGCTGCATGGTGTGAATGGAAGATATAAGAACCATATCAAATCATTAGTACCCAAATCTTAGTAAGATGGTGTTCAGCTCAACCAAATGAACAAGAGTGAATGACACACCAAAATGGAAAAAATTCAGGCTGTAAGATATTTCCATTTTAGTTCTGAGATTTTTCCTGAATTCAGCATGACCTGAGAAAATAGCCTAAATGGAAAATGATTGTAAATAATTTATACCTTATGGAAAAACTAGGTATCTTTTTCCCAAGGCTCCAAGTACGACGTCATAAAACCAAACTTTTGCCAAAAGGCAATGATAAGAAATCCCTCAACACAAAACCAGATCAGATAAGGCAAATTCTTAGTTTCCATTGGCATATTCTTCCTCTTGTTCCCAAAAAGATGCCAAGCATTTACTCTATGTTCACATTCCCCAGACGCCAAAGAAGCTATTTGACTAAAGGACTTGACTGAAGCCAAAAACATTTCTAAGAATTTTTATATTCCATTTGAAGCAAAATTTTACATCAGAGCACATTTTTCGTTAAAAAGAACATCTTAGTGCAGTATCCCATACTAGTAAGCAGTGAATGGTAAGTCAGTAACAGCACACCAACTGATCTAAAACTCTATTGAGAAAGATGGATGGTCAACTGGACCGACAAAGGAAAAGGCACTATTCCAGAATCACGCAAAGAAAAGGCAAAAGAAAACAACTTCAACGAGTCCTCTGATACCTCATAACTGGCATATTCACTAGTAAGATGTGTGTACTTCCATCTGAACCAATCACTTGTTCAGTAGGGTAAATCTTAATGATGATATCATATGTTCTGTCAAATAATTAATCAGGCTGATAATAGGAACAGCTAAAATAGTGTTTAATTGAAGTACCAGACCCAGGTTGGACTCTCACTCAACAGTTATCAATACCTTTTGTCTGAGTCAGGGCAGTTGACTGTGCAGCACATTTCACTGTCTCCATTTCACAGTACTTTTGGATTTATAATGTTGCCAACAAGGGTCTAATATATTAATCCTATGCACCTCAGTATCAGTAATTGGTGCCGTAATCTAGATGCTCAACCTCAAGCAAAAATTTATTGAGATTTAATTCAACTCAATTGTCTCTGTCATCTGTCAAGAACCTTTTGGACCACACAACACATAAAGTCTAACTTCTATAGAATGTTGAGATTTCCATGCAAACCTTTCTTTTTGTCATCAAAATCATGAGCAAAATATTTGATTAAAAATGGATGAGAACAAAAACGACGTGTTGTGCATATTATAACATGTTGCATACATTTATTTTCTGTTAGAAAATTAATCAAGCGTTTCTTTCTTTTGATGATAAAATCCATGGACGTTCCAGTGGGCATTACACACTTGTTACACAACAACCCATTAGCAGAAAAACGAAGCAGCAAGGGTAGGGAGTGAGAAAAATGGAAGATTGACTTTTTTTTTCCTTTTTCTTTTCATATTTATTTATGCAGTGTTTACTTGAGGAATCGTTTTTTTCGTTTTGAAGAATGACGAATGTTATTATTCAAAGGAAAAACGTTCAGCTAAATCGAAGGGCTCTATCTTGAGCCAACACTATACCAACTGACCTGATTTTCAGAAACAAGAACAGATGTCCCTATGTTCTCTAGAATCATGACTTGCTCCGCCACCGGACCTGTGGTTAAATCACGATACAAAAGCTTGAGATGGTTCACACACACCAAAAAAAAAAAACGGATCATAAGTTGTTTTGTTGGTAAGT
Source organism: Posidonia australis (assembly GCA_024699735.1). NCBI lineage: Eukaryota > Viridiplantae > Streptophyta > Magnoliopsida > Alismatales > Posidoniaceae > Posidonia > Posidonia australis. Next base: position 13,976 of record JAMKQA010014893.1, read on the forward strand.
TTGCCCAATTACGAAGCCTATGTTCTTTTTGAAATAAAAGAACATCCTTTTAAGGGTGGAAAGGGAACTCACCACTAAACTATGCTTTTAAAAAACAATAACAAATGAAACAGCAGTATGTACTGCGAAGGTAAAACAGATGCAAAACAAAATGGAAAGAACAGATTCCTGAAGAACGCAAAATTCATTCCTGTTATTATAGTACCTAACAAGACCTTCCCAAGTTCGTTGAGACCGGGGATGGCCCTCAGCAGCAGCGTATTCTGAAGAAGGTAAAACACAAACAAAAGAATCATTCACAGAACATATCGATGGAAGAAGAGGGTGGAAGGAAAGCTGTCCAGACCTGCTTGTCGAGCGGGTGTCTGAAGTCGTCCGCATCAAGATCTCGGATGGCTACGGACGGACCAGGAGCAGTAGCGGAAGGTGAGGAAGCAGCGGCCAAGGTGACCGAGACCTTGATTCCTCGGGTGTTTTTGTAGGGAGACACTGAACTTTGGGTGGCGGGAGCGGGTTTCGTGAGGAAAGCTGGGGGTTGGTGGTGGTGGACAGGAGCGAGAGGCGAGGGTTTCTGCGAGGTGCAGCAGGAAGGACCGAGAGAGAACGCCATGCGATGATGCGAACGAGAGAAAGAGAGCGCGAGTGAGACACGAAAGAGTGGTTTGCCGTTGGCCATTTGTATGTTGGCAGACGGTGATATAGGTGTGATATCCCGCGGTGCCGCGAAGAGACATATCATTAAAACTGTTGACTCATGACTTACTAAAGATGTGCATGCCAGTAAGGGTAAGGTTAGCAAAGATTTTGAGGATATCGAAACTTTTTTCTTTCTTTTTTTTGTTAACGGTATGCATGTCTTAGGTTTCAAATCTGGGGCCTGTGACGAGTTTAAAGTTCTTCCAATCACTGTAATAATGAGACATTGTCAGGATATCGAAACTTTCAGTCTTTAGTTAATTCAAATACAAAGATGATGAGATTTATCATTATAAATAAATAATCATAATTATTAATAAGTAGAAATAATTTTATAAGACGACACTATAGGTATTTTAGAATTTCTTTTTCAACTTTTAATATGCTAATTTGAGACGTAATCAAAATCATAATTATTAGGTTTAGATGATGCAAGCAAATTTCATGAGCACTATGTTGACATTAGATGATAAAAAAGAAATATTGTGAAATATTTCCCTAATTTTACACAATTTGTACAATTTATGAAATGTACAATTATATGGTTCTTTACATGTCTTTGTACAGTCATATGAATTTTCTTGTACAATTATACAATCATGAGATTACTTTGTTTAGTTGTATAATTCTTTGATACAATCATTAGTTAACAAAGAAACACAACCACAATGAATTGAATTAATACATATTATTCTCAATCACCAAATACTAAGGACTCAATTTGATATCTACTTTTGGAACTATAACTTCTAATAAAAGAATATCAATAAAAAAAATCTTTTATTAGAAACATTTTTAGTTTAAAATCATAGAAAAATTGATCAGAAACATAGTTCCAAACACAACCTCCGATGAATGGTAGGTCTAGAGATTTTAAAAATATCAAGTTAAGATGTAGTTTCACCACTGTTGAATTTTAACACGTGTGATTTGATGAGAATATCAAGTAAGCATTTAAGACCAACCACATTACGCACAATTACACGATGTAAAATACTCGAAGTATTCGATGGCGCATCATAAATTGACTAAAAATTAATGCATCATTGAGTCAATATTTTACTAGACAATTTCGAGAAGGAAGCACAGAAGACGCACTTTAATCTTCAATCTGCTGATGACGACAAGATCCTAGAAAGTCTGTAATTCCGTGGATCATCTTTCATGTTCAGAAAAAAAAAAAAACAACTAAATTTTGAATCAGTAAAGCACTAAAGCACATTAGAAGACTGTGTTATCAAGTGGATCATCTTTCATTAAACTTGTTGCCGAAAGTGTAGTGGAAGCAGAATAACTCGGTAAAGTCCGAACGTTCGAAGCAAGCAGTAGGGTCCGCAGCTACCTCCAATGGTAACTATTTGCCGCCATTTCTCCACGTCCAACGCGGCTAACCACACACCTCAAGTGCACCATTTGTGGGATCCACAATCATACGGTAATCCAGCAATCTAGCGTCATCTTCATTTGGGCTGTGGTTGTGTTAAGTAACTCCACATTCTCTGACTGAATGTGGAGTCATAAAGTCATCTACAGCGTATTTCCTGGAAACACATTTCCTTTACACTTATAACATCCAAAACGTTTATATAATTTTAAAGGTCAAGATTAAATCTTTATCTCTCTTCCTCCATTTCTCACCTCTCCTTCAGCCGTCTTCCCACCTTCCTTCTCACCACCGATGCCTCCCCACCCTCCTCCTCCAATGTGCACCTCCTACCCTATGTACCGCACGGTTCCTCTCCCACCATTGCCATCTTCACTTGCTCCTCCCCTCATGTATCGTGTTACCTTCCTCTTCTGCTGCCACCACCATCACTCCTCCGTTGTCTTCCCACTCCTCTCTTCCACTGCCTTCTCACTTTCATCATCGTGACCCCTCTTCTCACTCCTCTCCCTCAATGCCTATAGACTTTTTACCGAAGCTTACAAAAAATCTACTCCCGAAAGAAAAAAACACCACATTCGCATCCGAATCCTTACAGATCCACTGTTTGATCCAACTCGTTTATCTCAGTATGTGTCATATTAGGCTCTTGAAATGTCGATTTTAATTCATGAGTGATCCTCTGGCGACACCAACCGAATCTTCCACCATGGTGGGTGATCACAACTCCTTGACAATTCTGTTAAAGACCATGAACTAAATTCATGATTATTCAAAATTAAAATTGACACATTATTGAACAGATGTAGCACCTTTGCCCCATACGTCAAAAGAAAATAACAAGTAGTCTTTCAACTTTCTCATTTGAGACATTGTAGTTGATGCGTGGCAGCATGGCAGGGTAGAAACCAAGTGCAGTCGTCATCAGGTAAGAGGTTTGACTATCGATGGGGTTTTATTTTCTTTCAGCAACCTCTTTGCGTTTCTGTTTGCATGCCATGCAGAAATCTGTTGTTTCTGAACTCACCGATAGGTAATATTTAGGCTTCTCTTCTCTCACTTGATAGAATGACTATATTATTCAAAGGTTGAAGTTAAAGCCATCAAATTATATGATTTTGAAATTAAAATCCTAAAGTAAAATTAAGGTAAGATGAAGGTACTATTAAGTGAATTACTCAAAATAAAAGTTTAATCCTTGGAAAAAGCCTCAGTTCTAAAATGGTACCATCCATCGCCAGCCTTATCCTCCAAGCAAAACAATTCACATAAAAAGCTCACACCTCCATTCCAAAATCTCTCTTCCCTCACTACTATTACCCGTCCGAAGTTAATCATGCTGAAATACTCAGGTGAAGGAACTATCTCCAGTCCAATATCACCTGATCAAGTTAACAAGTTTCATATCAAGCCTGCAAGCTGGTTTCAATACAGACACCCACGATGGTATGTAACTCCACCTTGCCAGCGTCATATGGATATCTGGTAAAGGAACTCAAGGTGACAAAAGAACAGCCTTATTATTTTAGATTTATGATTTTGTTCAGACAAATTCCTTTATCCACAAATAATCTGTTGTTTCTCACCCATCTGAAACACTTCTCAACCCAGATGAAGTGGGAACCTCAGCTTGAAAGAGAGAATTCTACAAGAAGTGGAACAAGAATGTCTAGAAGTCTATACAAGAAAGGTAAATCATGAAAATATCTCTAGAGCGTGCCACCATCAACTGCTGGTAGATTCAGAAAAAGAGCTCACCCCTTGTCCTGTACTCCTGAATGGGTAAGCCGTTCATGATCCCATTCTCCGCTGAAAACCTGTTTCGATAACATATATGGTGATATCTAATGTAATACTACTTGCACCATGTTATAAAGAAAATTAACTCCTTCCAACAGCCTAAGAAAATGGCAGGAACACTTAAAGAACAGCTTGATTCAGTTACCCCTGCCCTATGTGATATGAGCTCCAGGAAAGAGAGAACAAGACAGATTAAGGAAATCCAAATTCAAATTCAAAGAATAATATCAGAAATATTGTGCGAATCAGATCAAGACATCACATCCACAATTATCACTGTAAAGCACAATCTCTCAGTGAAGCAGCTGGAGGAATACCGATTAGAGAACCAAAGTCTGCAAAAAGACAAGGTACATGCAAAATCATCCCAGTGCTTGTTTCATTCCTTAATAAACAAATTTTCATATCAAAATTTTGGTGAGCAGATCGAGAGACGTGTGAAAGTGGAAAAATACAGGTGCAGCATTCATGAACCTGCTGCGACAATGGGTATGGATTCCAATAAGATAATTGCCAAGGTTCATCCAAGTCTGGATGGAACTATTAACGTGCAATCAAAGAACATAAGTGACCCGATATTGGACAAACATTGTGACACCATTGAGTTACTAAAAGAGGAAAAACAAAAAGGAGTGGAGAAGGCAAGTATTTTAACATTTGGTTCAAGTTTGCTTGGCAGTAGTGCATTATGCGTCTAAATTTATCCACTCCTACCTTTTTCAGCATACTAGTTAATATTTTTATTATTTCGTACTTTCTGTAATACAGTTTATATTTTATACTACAGCATGCTAATTTTACGATATACAGTTCACACTTTATATCTAGTTAATTTTTTTTTAAAATTTAACATCACAATTGTTAATTATATCCTCCCCACCCCAAACCCCTCTAAAAGAAAAAGGATGAGGACCCACCTCAGGCTTCAATGTCATTTACTTGGGTATCTCACTAAGCCCTATGCACTTCATTAGTAGTCCATCAGAACACTCCAGCTTGGGGTGTGAAAGTGTCAACTTGTTTTGATCATACAGTCATTTTATCACATAAAGCACATTTTCGAGGGTTCAAAACGTATGCTTTCTAAGGCCACTCACAGAAGGTAAAACTTTCACAAAGTTTCGTAGTGTACATATCAAATTTTATGCATTCAAATAAATAACCAAATCTTTAAAAAATGAATTTGAGGTAAGTATAGGCATGTATTCAGATAACATAAACACATATGCTGAGAAATTAATAAACAAGTTAAAGTACCGTTCAGACGTCAAAAATCCTACGCATGTTATAACTTACAAGAAAGAAACAAATGGAACGTGAGCTCAACTTGCAAATATTTTCAACTTCTCAACTCCCAACCTGCATTTAATAAAACTCAAATAAATTATACTAGTCAATTCTTCTATGCAAGGTAAGTGAGGCTAAGGAGATGAGACTAAAAACTAAAGTCAACAGAGAAAAGCACTGATTGTTAACCTTTCTCTAGTGCATTGGAAATTATCAGTTTGTTGGTAGTTAATACCTTATGAAATTCTTGTCTTTCATTGCTACTTGGATCTAAGTCATCTAAGATCTTTCACGTTCTTTCGCTTGCTCAAACAAGTTTGACCTATTTCAAAGGAATGTTCCACACATTGTACCTCTAGAGAGTAACAAGTAAACTTCCATCACTATGTTCTTTTCCAATGGCATCCTTTCTGTACTTCATTCTAGTATTCATGATCTTAATTCTTATATAGTAGACAATTACATTCATGTAATACGCTAAGATACAAGATCGCCTGGCTATATTTTCCTTCTCAATTGCATACCATAACATAAATCCCTGGCATAGTATGTCCACTAATCCACATCATGAATCCATTCTTTATATGGAACATCCACAATTTTCCCTCTTCACTTCATATAATGAAGCCCACATTCACATCATATCTACAGCAACTTGTGAGCCGTGATTCCAGAACTGTCCGCCTTGAAATTGTTACCTTCATAAGTAAGAAATATGTTAATTATAATCCTGAAGGAAGCTATACAATTTCCTTCTGAGTTTCCATTCTCATCATCATGCTGACAATCACCTAGACCATTAATGACGAATGATGTTTCCCAGCCCATAAGTCAATACCAACAGTTCCTGACCGTCATCCAAATTAAAAGGATTTATATAACACAATGAATACCACATTCTCACACAACCGAATTCTAGTTGCCATCTAGAACAAGAGCTCCATGTCTTCGAGACCATCTTGCAATAATAGCAATTGCATATTTGATAAGAATAAAGTTGTTGATTGTTCAACATATAGCTTCTAATTTTTTGTGGTTATTACTCGTTTCTAATGTTAGACTTTATATACCACATGATTTAGGCCGCCCTTTTCACAATGTTGGAGGAATACAAATTGCCAAGGCAAGAAAGAGAAGAGAAGGAAAGGAAGAAAGTAAGTTTATTTGTTCTAGCATATAATTTCTAAGCATATGGACTTCACTCCATGCTCATTTGTCTTCTAACATAAAAATATCTTAATCTGTAGGAAAAGAATAGGGTCCAAAATCAACTTTAATTGAGCAAGACCATTTGTCTGGATCCTGGCCAAAGACGATCAGCTTGAACAGCAGCTTGGGCAGCACTGTGAATTTAAGCAAGACGATTACCATGGCAATTACTCAACAAGACTCAGCTACAAACTCCAAACCAAATCAAGCCTCAGATACTTGATTGTTTTGAATTAGCAGTGTTATGAGAACATGATAATTAGATCCCCTCACCAATTAAAGTTACATGCCCATATATAAACAATGATCTCAAATGGATATCCATATACCTATCTAACATCCACTTATTTATCATGACTTAAAGTTGATGAATATGAACCACTCAACTCAACATGAGTAAATGTGAACCGTTCATCATAACACTCCCTCTCAAGTTAAAACATTTATATCAATCATACTCAACTTATTACAACAACTATCAAAACTAAAACCAAGAGACTTTGTCAAGAGATCTACAGTCTAATAAGCTAAGTGAACAAAAGGAGTAACAAGTTAGTGACTAAGAACAATCTCTCGAACAAAATAGCAATTAACCTTGTTAGAATAAGTGAGGATATATTTTGTAGTTAAATGGGTTATTGGATATCTCTATATCCATAGGGTGTCTAATGTCTATATATATGTATTCCTCACTAATCAATAGAGAACTTTTGGGTTTTCACTCATAACATGGTACCAGAGTACAGGAAGAAACCACACAAAAAATCCTAACCGCTTACCACCGCTGAACTCGCCGCAGGCCATCGCCTCTTCCGAACGTGCCCTCTTGCTGCCTCCAGACCTCCAACCTGCATGCCCCAAGACCGCCTCCACCACCGGCAGGCCCGAACGTGGCCTGCAGTCCATGGCAGACCGTCCAGTCAGCCGTTCCGCCACCGTCATCGGCCGTACGGCGTCACCAGCACATGCTGTCACCGGTGATGCCTGGTTGTCTCTCCCGTCCACTTGTTAGGGCAGTCCAGTCCTTCCTGACCATGTTTTAGGCCCTTCTTCAGTCTCCAGTTTGTGGTGTGTGTGGATACGTCACATCCACACACCGTGGTGAGCAATTGGTCTATTTTTTTTGTCGTTTTCAAACCATCTATTTGTGATTTGCTACCGAAAATCAGTGAAGATGTCATCCCGTGATTCGTTTGTCAAAAACATGAGTGGTACCTCTGAGAAACTCTCTGGCCCTAACTATCATCTGTGGTCCCAGAGTTTTGAAACATTTATTTTAGCACACAGAAAATTGAAGCACCTTACAGATCCTCCTCTTGATATCAAATCTGACATTTATGAAGATTGATTGGCCGATGATGCGGCGGTTATTACTTGGATGGCTAACAGTATGGAGTCTTCTGTTGTGCGTGGAGTCATATCATTACGGCCAGCAAAGAAGATTTGGGATACTCTTCGACCCACTTATGGACATGAAAAGAATATTTCCAGAGTTTGTGAAATTTATTTGCAGCTTTTCACTCTACGGCAGGGGAACAGATCTGTTCAGGATCTCTTCACGGTTCTTTGAGCCTTACTAGAGGAGTTGGATATTCATCAGCCTCTGACGGTTGATATTACCCGCCTGCGTCAATACCATGAAGAACTAGCGATTGTTGTGTTTCTCTCTGTCCTAAATCCAGATCTCACTTCACAGATTCGAGGACAAGTATTAGCTGCTGATGTACTACCAGATCTTCATACCACGTTTAGCAAGGCTATGCGAGTGTCTACTGCCACTTCTCATACAGTGTCAGAACCTTCTGCCATGACGGTCACCCGTGGACTTGGACGTGGTGGTGCACGAGGAGGACGTGGTCGTGGCGATACCGGAGGATGGCCACGTTATACACACTGTGGACGGTTGGGACACCGAGTTGAGCGATGTTGGGATATTATTGGTCGTCCTCAGACAGCTAATATGACTACAGAGGCCCCCATATCTGTTGCTACTACTGAGCCACCGACATTCACTGTATCACAGGCTGATTACGAGCGACTTCAGCAGCTAAAGGCCACTGATTCCACTACCACAGCCACACATGCCAACACTTTAGGTACTAGTGTCCTATTTGTCTCGAGAGACTCCTCCTGGATCATTGATTCTGGTGCCTCCTCCAACATGTCAGGTACTCGCAGTTTGTTTACACAATTATCTCAGTTATCTGATATTCAGACTGTCGCGATTGCTGATGGCCGAACTTGCCCAGTCTCAGGTGAGGGGGTGGTCCACACCTTTTTACAGTTACCACTAGAGAGTGTCCTTTTTGTCCCTAATTTCCCTGTAAATTTATTGTCCATTAATGCTATTACAAAACAGCTCAAATGTAGTGTGACTTTTTTCCCTTTTTACTGTACCTTTTAGGATTTACAAACGGGGAGGAGGATTACTTTGGACCGTGATCGAGGAAATGGAGTGTACCTGCTAGTTCGTAATGAGATTCCTCAAGACTTGGCTTCTACAACATCTACTGTTGAGTCTTCTTCCTTATGGCACAATAGACTGGGACATCCGTCTCATCAGAAACTCCAACAGGCCTTACCGTGGCAGTCCGTGTCTCGTTTTGATTGTGCATCGTATCAGTTAGGTAAACACTATCGTGCTTCGTTTAAGCATTTGAGTTGGTTCATTGTGATGTATGGGGCCCATCTAGAGTCCAGTCTGTGTCGGGTCATAGGTACTATATTATTTTTGTTGATGATTTTTCTCAAATGTCTTGGGTATATTTGTTGAAAGATCGAAATCATATTCATGATGTACTCAAAAATTTTCTTAATGAAATAAAGAATCATTTTGATGTAACTCCCAAGTTTTTGATAACTGACAATGCACTTGAGTTCATGCAAACAACACATAAATCAGGTGCTGCAATCTCCTACAGGATGAGCAGTCTATAAAAACCACAATGCCGGACACTCTAAGCTGGTGCACTTAGTGAACCTAGGCTCTGATACCACTCTGTAACACCCCGGTGCTACACAACAGTACGAGAA
>JAMKQA010014910.1:0-12447 GCA_024699735.1 Posidonia australis
TAATTATATGATTATAAGAAATACATGAACTTAACATATCATAAGTTGAATTTCATCTATGTTAAACATCTAACTTAAATTTTCTAGGTTTTAAACCATTTTGTGCACATACATTTCTAAATTCTTAATATCTTTTAGCTAATGTTTGAATAAATAAAATAGCTTTTCTTATATTTTCTATATAAGGCCTAATGCATTCTATACCATCTTGTACAATTAAATTTTAGATGTGACAACAACACCTACAATGTAATAATTCAGCATTTAATATTGGTTTTATATTTCTTCTTAATAATTCTATTGCAACATTATTATTAGATGCATTATCAAATGATATTGTATTTATTTTAAAAAATATATTATATTCTTTAGTAATATCTTCTATCATATTTGATATAGCTTTACTAGTATGTGGATGATTAAAAACTTTAAAAGTAATTAATCTTTTTTGTAAATTCCATTTTATGTCTATCCAATGTGCAGTTAAACATAAATATGAAAAATTATTTGGACCAGTCCTGACATCACATGTTAATGATATTTTATATAATAAACTAAAAAAATATTTCAATTAAATCTTTTTTATCTTTTTTAAATGTTTTATAAATTATATTTCTTGTTTTATTTCTAGAAAAAGTTTTAAACTGTGAATTTAAATAATTTTGCATACATAATTCAAAATTTTTATTTTCAGAAAAAGAAAATGGTTGTTTGTCCTTTACTATAAATTTAGTTATTCCTTCCTTAACTTTTTTCTGTATTATATTTTCAATTAATTATACTACTAGATCCTACTTGTAATTTCAATTATTTTAAATCTGTGTTGTCATCTTTATTATGTTTGGGCATACAGTTTTGTAAATGTCTAGATATATGACCTATACCCTCTCCCCTAGGACATGTGTATGTGGTATTACAATAATTACAGTAACACCTAGTTTGATCTACATGGTCTATTGTAACATGCTCCAAACCTAAGAACTTTGTTTCCTAGGTTTTTTAATCGTTGTGGACCGTGTAGTCTGTGTTGGGGTAGACTAAGGTTGATCTGACTCCAATTAGGAATATAGTCATAACTACCAACATTAACAAATTTTTTCATTTTAATATAAAAAATGAATATAAAATCATAAAACTCTTAACTCACAAAAAACAAAATTCAAAAATAGAAGGATTAGAAGTAGAGAATTTGGAGGGATTAGAAGTAGAGAAATTTTGATGTTGCTGGCTCAGCTGGTGCAGCGTGGAGACTGGAGAGTAGAAGACAGGGCGGAATCCAAAGCCAAACAACGAAATCCTTACTTGAAAATTCTCACTTGAAAGTTGGGAGAAAGTTGCATTGGAGAAGAAAAGAGAAGATTGAGTTGTAAAGAAAAATGAATGGAATAGTAAGATATTTATAGGTTAAATGAAAGTAGAGAAAAAGTGATGGAATTTTTAATTTATTTAATAAAAAAAAACAATGCAACGACCAAAATTTATATCCGTTGGCAACGGTCCAAATGATCGTTGCCATTTTTTGTTTTTTTTTAAGGGTTCGTCTTTTATTTATTTTTTTTTTTAAAAGGGCGGGACTCTGTGTTTTATTAATTTTTTTTAAAGGGCTTTTATTATTATTATTTTTCTAAAGGTGTATTTTTTAGAGGGACACCTGTGCCTGTGTTTTATTTTTTTTTGTTTGTTTTTAAATTTTAATTTTTGTTTTAAGGATCGGGTTTAGTGTTTTTTTTCTAAATTTTGCAGGTCGACCCGGTCAAACCCGGTCTAGACTACTTTACGGGTCAAATTGGGTCTACTAAATGGACCTTCGACGGCCTGATCCTTAGACCCAGCACAGTCCACGGCCAATGACGGGCCTGACTTGGTCCGACCCACGGTTGGGATTGTCGGACCCAGACTAAGCCACCCGATTTCCATGTGTGCTTGCTGTCCCATGATTTTTCCTAACATAGGTTTCCTCGAAAAATTTAGTATGCCATAGCTTACTTATTTTGCGATCAAATTCTTTCCATTATGTTTTTTTATTTTATCCAATTATTTATTCACGGTTAGTGGGAATCCATTAAACCACCTCGTTCCCCTTCTTTCTCTATCTCTCATAGTTTCATTTATTCTTGTATTTGACCGTTTCAGCGATGCCAAACATCTCCGGATCCCCGTCTCTGTCTCTAAAACCTCTAAAATCCGGGTCTCAATCGATGGAATTTTCCAAAAAGATCCTTCCTTTCCTGCTGCTGCTCATCGGCGCCTTCTGCTTCCACCAAATCTCGGCCCTCTCCGTTACCGTCAACGACGTCGAGTGCATCTACGAGTACGTCTTCTACGATGGCGACGCCGTGTCCGGGAGCTTCGTCGTCGATGACCACGACATCTTCTGGGGGCCTGAACATCCCCGCATCAACTTCGATGTACGCTTTCCAAAAAAACAGCATATTTAATTAGTTTCTAACTATAAAGGTCTGAGCTTTGTGAGGTTTGGTCTGATGGGTTGAGTTGTAGTTCGTAGTCTTAGAAAACAAAACGATTTCTATGTCGTTTTTTGCTTTGTTGGAGGTCGTGGTGCTAGAAAGGTCTTGTTTTTTCGAGCTTCGGTATGGTGGGTTGAGTTGTGTTTGTATTCTTAGAATTGGGTTTGATGTGGTCGGTTGACTTTTCGCTGTTACCCCGTGGGATGGAATTGGTCTGCTTTTTTGTTCTCTCGTAGGTCAATTTTGGGTTTTGAAGGTTCGCTTTTGATGGAATTTGATTTGTTTGTGGTCGATGGAACTGTTGCTGTGAGAAAGGTCTGGTCTTTGTGAAGGTCCGGTAGGTTCAGTTCTGTTTGAGGCCTTCTAATCTGGACTGTGATCGATGTCTGCGAGTTGACTGCTTCTGGAGTTTTGAATCCGTGCGTCGCAATTCGTCTGACAAGATACTAATTAGAAAAAGTAGGATTTTTTGTACCCTTTTTGGGTCTGATTTGGTTTGGTGTGGTTGATTTTCTTATCTTATCGGTCTTACTTTTCAATGATCACCTGGGATGCCATGGAATTCGATGTGAGCGTTTTTTGTTTTCCCTCATCTAGAAGGTTAAATTTTGTTTTTGGTCATCTTCTGGGTGGAGCTTATATTCTATGCATGTTTCTGTAATTTTGGATCCGGAGATTCTGTTGAAGTTTTTGCTATTTGTCGGTGCTTACTTGAGTCTTAGCTTGATTTGATGGTTTAATATCGTAATTTTGGAATTGGTCTATTGTAGTTGTTTCCCTGAATTCAGAAATTATGCTGGACTTTTGCGATTCATTGGGTAATTTGCTAGATTTATTAGTTAGGAATGTGATTTTAAATTAGGGCTATTGTAGTAGTTCCTTCTCCTGGTATAACATAGTTCAATGTGAGCGATAAGTGTTTGGATATATTGTCTCTGATGAAGTGATCACTAGATCCGATATCTTAGCCCTGTTCCAACTGGTTTATGGCTTCAATATCCTTCTCTTCTTTAGTGTAAACCTTGCATTTGCAGGGGGAAAAAGGACACATAGCCATTCTAAAATTACTACCAAAGCATTTCCTAGGAAAAGAAATCTGGGAAGTAACTTGTAGGCTCTCTTATTTAAATCTGCATATCAGAGAATCACTGAAATACCACTTACCACACCATTTCTGAAATATCAACTCTGCTTTATGTCACAAATATTGAACTTGAGAAACATTTTCTTGGTAAATAAAAAGTATTGCTGAAGTCAAGATGGTGAGATGGCTGAGTGAATTTCATGAGTATGACAATAAATGAATGTATCTGTATCAAAGAAGTTGTTCATATCGTCATATGAATGATTAATTCACCATTTAGAGTTGGATAACGCTTTCAAAGTCTCATGCCATAAATACTGAATTTTCTTGTATTCCTGGGATATTCTAAATTTGTAGAACTTGGGGACTTTATAAGTACAATGATTGCAGATCCTGATTAACTTGGGAAAATTTACAACCATCGCGGCCTAACTTTAATCTCTATTTTTTGATGTCAAAATGCTGATCAAACAATCACTAGAAAAGGGAACATCATAAGTTGTAGGTGACCAATTTGTTGGTATAGTAACATACCTTGGAGTAACTCTTGGAAATATTTATAGCCTTTAAGAGAGTGTATGAGTTTTTTATTTCTATTTTGAAAATGAAATTCTATTTGGCAAATTTTGAGTTTGCTTTACCAACCCCTTGCTCCCTTGTGCAGCCTCACCCCCTACCAGTGCCATTTCTCAGAAAATTGACAGTTTTTATTTTTAACTGACAACCATATTTATCTGATTGTTGTGTCTTCTAACTTATCAATGTTTGCTTTACATGCATATTCATGCAGGTGACATCTCCACAAGGTAATTCTGTGCATTCAGTGAAAGGATCATCTGGTGACAAGTTTGAATTCAAGGCTCCAACTAGTGGAATGTACAAATTCTGCTTTGCCAATCCATCTGGATCACCAGAAACTATATCATTCTACATACATATTGGTCATATTCCTAGTGATCATGAACTTGCCAAAGATGGTTAGTGATAAGTTCCTCACTAACAAACATATAAGTTCCTCAAGTAACAAAGTCAGTGGGTAACAACCTTGCGCATTTTATTTTGCAGAGCACTTGAACCCTATAAATGTCAAGATTTCAAAGCTTAGAGAAGCATTGGAGTCTGTTATAGGTGAACAGAAGTATTTGAAAGCACGTGATACGCGACATCGACACAGTAAGTGCTAAATAGCCATAATTTTTTTACTATGTTGTTTTATCTGCAACTGTCTGAGGCACTTGACATCAATATCTTTGGGTTCCATTTCCCTAATCTGGTGCTGTATTTTCTTGCTGCAGCAAATGAGAGTACTAGAAGACGGCTCATCTTCTATACTGTTGCAGAGTATGCTGCTTTTGCATGCGTAAGTGGGTTGCAGGTAGCTTACATCCGGCGCTTGTTTAGCAAATCAGTTGCATATAACCGAGTTTAATTTTTGTCTAATGTTAGTTTTCTGTGGTGGAATGGTACTTGACAACCTTTTGGTTTAACATGTGAGATTGTAAATCTTCATGTCTGAACTCCAAATCTTACATTTTTTTTTTCCCTTTGTGGTGTCATGGAACCAGTTTAGTCTCTTAGGACTAGGCCAAAGATTCCATCATGTTGTATCATGGACGACTTTATACTGTATTTTGTGGAAGAAGAATGGTACAGTATCAACCTTTTCTTTTGCCACAATGGTATCCTAGAAATGCCAGGTACGTGATTTCTGATGTTGTGTTTGCAACTGATTTCCATGGAGCAGATTCTTCTACATAAGCTTCGATTTTGTTTGGTTTCATAATTTCAAACAATTTTTTTTCATAGCTTGAATATTGTTTTCTTCTCCAAGTTTCTGAATTTAAGAAATGCCAATGCTTAGGAGAAGTTTTCCAATTTTTCAAGAGCGTCAATGTTGTTTTCTTCTCCAAGTCTTTGAATTTGAGGAATGTTAATGACTTGGAGAAGTTTTGGAAAGAATTTGAGAATGGGAAGAGATACATGAAATTATCAAAGAAGGAAGAATGATTTGTGGAGATAAGCGAGAAGTTTGTCGAACCTTTCCAAATCAACAATGGTTTTCTGCATCTGTCTTTATTTCTTAAGGTTTGTTTGCTAAAAAATGTGGATGTCTAAAATAGCTAGAATCAAGATTCTAACACAAAATTTGAGGAAGTTTATAATCTTGATTTTTCTTGTACTAAAGTATGTCTAGGAAAAATCTTGTTTAATTGATCAATAGAAAATCAAGATTTCTTATTTATTTATTTTAATATAAAGTATATAATGTTGATTCTATAACATGTTATTGTAGTTTTTGTAAACATAAAATAATCAAATTAAAAAAATACTTTCATCTCAAAATCAAGTGGATTGTTTCATAATTGAATTTATGTTTCATTGTTTTACTAATTGAAAATCTACGTGAATCTGAGTTATTAACTTTATAAGATTATGTGTATAATTTGTCATGTGAATAATGTTTCGTTAGGATCTTGAGTTATACTATATTCTTACAGAATCAATGACCCAATAATCTCTTACCAAATATACTCGTAGTCTACCTTCCTTTGTCATTATTACAATGGAAGTGTGGAATATGGGTATAGATTATAGAATTTGTTACCTAAGGCCATGTCATGGTGTCTTTTTTGCGATCTTGTCTATTTTTATTTTGGGGGAGGGGACTCACTATGTCGGAGATTGACGGTGCCAATGTAAGGTGGTTTCCGAATTGTTCAAATATGCTCTACCTACGATACCTAGAGATGTAAACGAAGTAAATTCTGCCAATATCTGAATTCGAATATAAAATCTTTCATTTGCATCCTATTCGAATAGATGTTAATTTTGACATTTGTATCTAAATCCGTTGAATACACCTGAATTAGGATATTATTTGAATTTGGTTGAAAAATCCAAATACGAATAAATCTATATCTGCGTTCGATAAACATTCGATATTAGATATCTGAAATATAGTTAAATGTAAACAATAAATAATAAACTTGTAATATCTTGTCACTTGCATATAACCTATTTCTATAGGAATTAAATGTAAACAATACTTAAAATATAAAAATGAAACTAAAATGTATGTAAAGATAATTAATTACTTGTGCATTAGATGGATTCAAATATGGATAGGATGCAAATAATTTATGAATATGGATATTTTTCTGGATATGGATTTTGGATGAATTCGATCTTTTTTTTGGGATTTTTTTTTTCATTCGAATTTACTCCTTTGATATTTTTGTGGATAAAAATATGAGAATTTCAATGTAGATTCAGAATAGATTTTCGAATTTTGAATATTCACCGACACCCGTAACGATACCCAACTTGTCTTCGATTGCCATAGTTTCATCAACAACAGCAAAATCCAATGTATGACGTTCTCCTAGCATGAGTTGTTGTTGGAAGAGGAGTTTATTCAGTCAGCAGAGCATGCAAATTCTCACTATATGTGTTATGTGCCATAAAATGATCCCTTGGAGGGTCCAAAAAATAATCACACGTTGGATGTCAAAACAATTTATGTAAGTTGATATGGGACAGGCTCTCCCTTCTTAATAGTTAGTTTTTAAGTTTGGGTTCTCCTGAGCCCATATAATATACCTAAGAATTTTCATCAGAATCTAAAACAACATCTAGTATTCCATTAGTATTACCAGCATCAAGTGTTACATTATCTCGGAAAATTTTTCTACCAAAGAGAAAAAATCCAATAGAAGCCGCAAACATAGGCTTGCCAGTCATCAAACTGAAAAGGAAGTCCGAGTCAAATGCAATATCCTTGTTTGGATAGTCATAGACGTGAGAAATCACAATTAGAAGAAGCAAATGCATCGACTTTCTATCACATGCATATCAGTATCCATAATTTGTGACTTTCCAGCAGAGAAACGATTAAGCCAACAATTTAGAGTATCAATCATGGTTCTTCGGCCATCAAATTGCATAAGAAAGTCAGGTTTCCATGCATTACCTGCATTTGGATAGTCATAGATGTGCAAGATTGTTGTTGGAGGAAGAGTAATTTAGTGATTTATTGAGTGCATATTCTCGATTCATGCATTGTTACATGTATCCACAATTGGACGGTAATCAATGCGTGGACTGGTATTGGAAAAACAATAAATCAGTGGTTTTTGAATTATAAAACCAGTAGCTAATATGCATACATGGATCAGAAGTATTTGTTTAGTATTCCAATATAAATGGAACTTGCACCCTCAACGCTTGGTCCTAGACTACTACTAGAGTGAGAAGTTTAATGCCACAGGTCACAGAAGAAAGAGTAGTGCAAACATTCCCTATACGATGCTTTTATTTATAAAAGTGTTTGAAACTTTGTAAAACCAAAACATATTGAGTATGCAATATAGTTCAAATAATGTATCTGTCATACTGTCATCAAATTCTGGTGGTAAACATTATTAGATTAACATACATGCAGTAACCCACATTTGGATTAGTTATAATTACAAATGTGGTTGTCACAAAGACAATAATTTAGTGAATTATAATTTAGTAACCAGCTGAAGGTGTCAGTATTTTCTAGTTGTTTTGCACTCTTAGAAATCTAAAATTACTACTATCTTTTTTTTGAAATCAGTAGATATATATTTTTTTCTTCTTGCGGTCCGTGAGATTCGAACCTAAGAGGGAAGTGTGAGTTCCACTCTCCTTAACCAACTACACTATAGCAATTGGTTATTCTAAAATTACTACTATCACAAACAGGATATAGGTCATAGAATATGCAGTCTTTTGCAGTTGTTAACAATAAAATTTACAGGCATGTCTGCAACCTATATCCTTAAAAAAGTTATCTATTGTTTGTAGAACGCAACCTCTTTGGTGTAGTTACTTAATTACTACACCAAAGGATCTCTGCTGAAGGTGTCAGCAGAGATCCATTTGGATGGTTATAATTACAAATGTGGTTGTCACAAAGACAATAATTTAGTGAATTATCAAGTAACCAGCTGAAGGTGTCAGTATCTTTTAGTCGTTTTGCACTCTTAGAAATATAAAATTACTACCATCATAAACAGGGAATATGTCATAGAATATGCAGTCTTTTGCAGTTGTTACAATAAAATTTACAGACATGTCTGCAGCATATATCCTTAAAAAAATTATCTATTGTTTGTAGAACGTAACCTCTTTGGTCTAGCAACTTAATTTGACATGCATTGTCCGGATTTGGGTAGTAAAAAATGCAAAGTATCTCTGCTGGAAAAGGAATGATTCAGTTAGTTACTGTCTTGTTAAGCACCAACCTGACCCAGCACAAGCTTTCTGCACAAATGCAAGCAACAATCTAAAATTGGCACCCAATATGCACACATGACACATGGTTTTACAGTCTTCCGCAACACGTGAGGTCTTGACTTGGTCCGTGTCGAAATTTTCCACACTAGAACTAAACTCTCAATTAACGAATCTATGTATTAAATTGTGCACTCTTCCGCCGTTTCATTGCATAGGGTAAACTTTGCATACGTGCAGATGGTTCTACATTTGGATAGTCATAAATGCGAGAATCGTTGTCAGAAAAAGAAGAAATACAATGACTTAGTAGCTATGCACAACTCATATCCAATGACATCAAAAGGTTTCTTCTGTTACATGCTCAGAAATTCAAAATCAGTGACCAAGATGCACAAATGATAAGAACGATATTAAATGCAATAGTTATAGAAATCCATCTAATCTAGGTGCCAAACCGGTCTATAAAAACTGTACGCTTTAGAGGAGAATACTACAAGGAAAATTTCAGTTTTGTAGAAGGAAGAGAAGAAGAGGAGAGATTTCATGGGAGCTCAACTTGCTTAGAGATGGAAAAATAAAAGAAGAATGATGCTTCTACAACCTTGCCAGAAGATGTCATGCTCGATATTATTGCACGTAATTCCGTAAAGGATGTGCTAAACTCAAGGTGCATAAGCAAATCATTGTACTACTCGACATTTGAACTTTCATTCATTTACAAGCACCTTGAAATATCGAAGGAATATCCCATGCTATTGTTCACTTACTATACTGGTAACTTTGAGAGGCAACACTTACTGCTATATTGATGAACTAGGTGGGTCAGAGGAGGTTTATACTTACTGCTATACTGGTACTTGATCTTACAACTGAGAAGTTCAGAGTCATCAAGCATCCAAAAAACTTTCACAAAGGACAATGATCTTTGGCCACACCTTGGAGAAGTACATGGTGTCCTCTGCATGGTTGATGCAGATCCAAGGTCCCCATACTTCTTGGAAATGTGGTTACTATGTGATTATGAGAACCAGAAATTTGCTGCAATACGGTCGCCCACAATATGCCATTCCAATGTCCTTTTGGGCAGGAAAGGTTTTGTTCAAGATGAAATGGGAACAATCAGACTACATTGTTCTCTACAATATTCAGACGCGTAGCTATGAGCTTCCGTTTGAAGAAATCGAAATCCCGGAAGCTGTAGATTTCTGTGTCTTCCCTTATTACGAGAGCCTAGTCAGCATTGAGAATTCAAAGCAGTGGGGACATTGTTGCTGCAGTTGTAGGCTCGCAAATGAAGGTCAGACTTGAGGATCAGAGATTTTACTCAGCATATCTCTATCGTGAAGCATAAGGTTTAGCTTCAAGTTTTCATTTTGCAATTGAATAGGACTTGGAACTGTTCTATCTAAGCTTGTTTCCTTTTTCAGAATAATCAGGATTTCCTTATAAACTTGTATAAATCATGACTTTGTTTTAATTAATTTAGTATGTTTCAATTGTGGGCATCTACATTTTGTTATTTATTTATATATATTATGTATGGTAATGGTTCATGCTTCCTTATAGTGAAGTTCACATCACTATACTTGCATTTGAAGTGTGTATCTACTAAACCAGAGCTTTACTCACCGTTACTGAGCAACGGAAACAGCAATGATGTTGCTCAGCACAAGGCCTGGATTTAATGTTTAATTAATGGTATTTGAGAGTTTTGCACTGTGATGCTGTTCTTTTTATGCATGTTTTTATTGTGATTTGTGAACCAGAAGTTTTAGCTCATGCTGTTCTTGGTGTTGTTCTTTAACTTAACGCTTGTTTCCATTGTGAACTATAAGTTTTAGTTCAATTTTTTTACTTGGGAATACAATTAAACTAGATTGTTTTTTTTCCATGTTGTTCTTCTTTTGTAATCTTAATTATTAGTTTTCTTTCAACTCATTTAAGTCATGATTTCCATTTTAGTTCATTCATTGTGCTTTGGTTGTGGTTGTCTTCATGTTCTATGAATTTTGTAGATATAGAAGAAAGTGGATTGTAATTAATTCTATTGAATCTATTTTCTCCTTATAGATGTGATCTTTCTTGTCAATTGTAATAGCTGGAAGCTGAATTAATTTGTAGATTGCAAATAGATATGTTGAGTACTGCTGGTAAACCCTAAACTTCCCATTATGATTTGTCTTGATCTATAGTAAAAATGGATAAAATATCTATAATGTGTTGTTTTAATGCTGCAATTTGTAGGTTTACGCTCCTTTATTGTCTTTCAAATCATACCTAGTTTTGATAAATAATTGCAATCATATGCAAGGGTAAAAATAATCAAATGAGGCAAGTTTTCTGAAACAAAAAAATATGAAGAAGTTGCTTGATCATCACCTTGTAAGTAAAATATTTAAATTATCTTCTTCTTGAATATTTGTCTCTCAGAACATATTCATCGGATATAACCGGACGTTCGTACTGAAAGTATGACATAGTTAGACTTCAAACATGTAAATAACAAACAACTTCTAAATTAGACATAGATAACTAATCCATGAAATGTGCACACAATTCAGTATATTTTACATTGATCATCGTATTTGCATGTTATTAACACGCTAAGTATGCTGAAGATTTAAATTTTCCTAACAATCAATCAAAAGGCTTGATTCATTTTTTTAAAGTCAGCTAGATTCATTGTTCGCCACACTAAATGCATAAATATTTGATACTAGTGAAGAAAAATTTTATTTTTTCTTTATATCCCAGTAGGATAAAGCCATGGTAGATTAGTCCTTTCTCTGGGACAAGTTCATTAGCAGTGCTCAAAGTTAATTAATTTTCCAATATACGATTTGCCACATGTAAATGCAGAAATTCCACATTGTTTCTTAAATTTTGATGCGAGGATTGGTGTAGCAATCCTGACTCATTAAAGTTTTGATTCCTCAATGGTGCTGAGAATTCTTTATTCGTTAGCATTTATCTCAATAATTTACCCACTTAGGCTTGTAGTCTAGTTTCAGTTGTCATCTATGTGGAATTTTAGATATTTTGAGGTTTACATATGGTTTTTAGGAATGAAAACCTCAGCCAGAATTTGATGTGTGAATTGGATCCATCAGTCCTTGTACTCGTGCACAGTGATTACTGACGGACATTGTTTGCTGTAGGTTGTGAAATTATTACTATTAGTCGCATGAGCTAGGAATTTGCTGTTAGACTAGATTTTATCAGAGCTTGTACCGGCTACAAGGTGAGTAACATTGTCAACCAGATCTAATTCATCAAACGTTTGATGTTTTGGTGGTACTGTTGGATCTGAAATCACCAGGCAATTACCAGCAGTATCCCGATTTATTTGACCCAGTTTTGCATCTCATCTAGACTTATGTCACCTATGGGAGTTTGATATATTTAAGAAGCATAAGGTTGACTATAGGATAATAGGATTAGTGTGGATCACAAAAAAGCCCGGAGACAAATCCAGTCAAATCCAATGATTGCAGAGCGTCTTCCGGAGGAGCCTACCGTCGAGTGACTGCAAAATCGGGGTGTCTACAGATGCCCCTCCCTGAGCGAGGTCGAGGGACGGATGGAACCGAGACCGATGCTCAGGGTTGACAAGACACCCCGCTTGAGTCTGTG
>JAMKQA010014924.1:0-13281 GCA_024699735.1 Posidonia australis
AGAAAGGTTCTTCTCTCACAAAATGGGTGTCTTCGAATGGCTGCTCTAGGAGCCTTTTTATAGTGGTCTCTAGGGAGGTTACAAAGGAGTCTTGCAAACGAAAAGCCTCGAATATTCGTTGGCACATTCGTTTGCAAGAGTAACAACCCGGAAGATGGAAGGTCAGCAGCCAAAACTGGACGCCTGCTTGGTGAGCCAGTAATGTGCACCACCTTGGTGCGCCCACCCAGCTCACAAATGTCTGGTTGGGGCTCTGGCTAATGGGTTTAGGGCTCGGTTCAAGGGCTGATCACATCCAAAGCAACATAAGGACACTCATTCCTGGGTCACCTCAAAATCGGAGTGTCTACAATATATATATAATGAAGTTAATTATTATTTATCTACATATTTTCCACTTATTTCAACACTTATTTAGATATTTATTCTAGTTTTCACCTAAACTAGAATATTTCCTTATACATACTTATTCACTTTTAAAAGGAAATTATTTCCTAATTGAATAGCAATACTGTAAGAATATTAATACTATTTTTCACTTATTCTTATTTTTTTTATTCTACATCCCAAGATAGACTCAAGGTATAAATACATGTGCTTTCTTTGATGAAAAATCGAAAATGTAAAGCAAAATCTTTGATAACTTGTAATTGAAATTCAAAGGAAGCTAATTAAAAATAAGAAAGAAAAGGAAAAAGTTTTGTTATTCGAAAGAGACTATCAACTCATAATTACTTTTATAATAATTGATTATCTATCCATTCTCACAAGATCGAACATATCCATAAAACGTCATGACATGTATAATGCCTATGGTAAAAATACCACATAATTTGGTTGGCAACAACAATGCTACTTCTTTTGTTGAATTATGCAAGCTCAAATACTTTTAAAAATGATTTCTAGCTCTTACTAGTGAAATTTGAAGGAAATCTTCATAATTTCCACTAACTTATTTGAATTTTTGTAAACCAAACATTCTCTTAATTCTCCTTTCATACGAGTAATACCACGCTCTTCTTATCCAAGATTGTTTCTTACAATTCACAAACATCTTTCCAATTCATCATCGTAGGCCCTATTTGGATGAATTATAGGTTCCCGATTCTCCCATATAATTTGATGTAACATATAATCTAAGCCAAACATATTTGACATGATTGATTCTATCCACATTCCATGCCATAACATGCATAGATTCATGCACATTTTGGACGAATCTCGGTATCTAATTTGAGTTAGATTCATAAATTATGGGATAAAAGTATTTTACGCTTTATTTTTTTTATCATTTGCATAAAATACAATAGTTTATGATAGAATTATCATTAAATGTCTTATATTAAAAATTAAAGAATCCAAAATCTAGATTTTATACTAACCAATAAAACAAGATTTACAAGAAAGGTTAAGATAGTCAACTCTCTGGAACCAATAACGTTGGAACAAAAAAATATCATCCAATTATATACAAATCAACAAACAAACAAAAATCAATGTTAAAATATCCATTCAAAAATAGACCAAATGCTTACAAAGAAGAACAAAGTGGCGTAGAATATAAAAGTCATTAACGTCTCACGCAACAAAAGATATCAATTCTACACTTCCACAAAGTTGAGTTGGCCAACTTCCCGAAACTCCGCTCTCCTTCCTTCTAGAAAACCAAAACTTTTAATAAATAATCACACGTAACCACACAAAAAAGGCTTTATTGTGTCAATACTCTCACTTAAATACCTTTTTACATCAACACACCTGCTTAGAATTTATTTATTTTAATACCCTCACTCCTCTACTTGTCTTATGTTAATATCCTTCATTTTTTTTTAAACCTAACGACATAAGATATAATCAATAATCCATTTCCAAAAGATGTATATGCTCTTCCGAATTTTATATTAATACCCTCCTCCTTCTTCCTATTCTATATCCTCTTCTTCTTCTTCTTCTTCGTTACAACATGAGCTTCTCAACATCTTCATCGACCTTCATCCATGTCCTTTAGTACATTTATGATAAAACATGCATCATGTATACATTTTCTCAACTAAGCACTAAAGAAAAGAAGTTCTTTAGACGTTTTAATTGGTAGGTATACATAGGTTCTCCTCCATCACAAAGTGTTTAATGAAATGTCTCAATGAAATTTTATTTTTCTTGCAAAATGAGACGATCTCTTGTGAATTCTTCCTGTAGGTTGATGACGTTGAGCACCACAGTTGCAACATAAATGTTGAGTTTGCAACAATGAAGAGGAAGACCATGAATAAGCTTCTAGAAAATCAAGGAAAAATTAATAAAATGAAAGAAGAACTTAAAAACTATAGGGTGATGATCTATGTGCTTATTGGACTTGTAGCCATTGTATTGGCATTAGAGTATTAGCTAGCCAATGTAAACCTGTTATCCTAATGAAGTTGAAGTTCAATGAATGAGTTGTTATTCTAGTAATATAAAGTCTACACTATACACAAGAGTTTATACAATGACAAATACTAACATACATTAACAATAAGATAACAAATACTAGCACATAACACGTACTTCACAACATAATTCACATTACAATAACTTGCACATAATGTCACAATAAGATAACTTTACCAACACATACTGTTAACACATAATATTAGTCGTAAACATGAGTTTGAAATATGACAAAAAAGAAAATGCTTGTGGTTTGAAGCTAGTTAAACCAATGCTCAAATCTGAATCCACTTTGATTGCTTTGGCTCTAGAACTATTGCTGCATGAAGTTGTAACCATCATAAGGCTACTGTTGCTCCATTCGAATCCCTCTCTACTAGAAACATTGTTGTTGTTGTTGTTGTACTCCTCCTTGTTGTTGTCACTAATATTGCTACTAGCATGCAACTCCTTCCTGCCACTGTTGTTGATAGGGACTACTACTCCATCCAGGAGCCATAGGAAAATAATCATCTTGTGGTAGAGATCTTGATGCTCTTGATAGTAATAACATGTCATGAATGTTGAAGAGCAATCCATCTTCAACCACTATCATTGCGTTTTTCTTCTTCCTCCTTGTTGGCTTGTTATGATTCTTGGGTCTTCGCAAGTCGTCGCTAGTCGTCCTCACAAAATATAGAATTTCTAGTAGTAGTTTTTGCCATAACTTTACTCAACTTAGTGCATTCAACCTTTTGCCTCTCGTACGAGTAGTCACTGGCATGGTTACATTAAAAGATTATTACAAGTTCCTAGAATACAATAAACTACATTTACATGAAGTTTGATTGTGTTAGAAACTTGATCTCTTATTTTCATATGATTCGATTTAAGTTTGACTTAACTTGACTTGAATTATCATGCAAACTCCTTTTAGACTATTTTGCCTTCTTCATTTTTTAAAGTTTATAAAAACTCTTTCTTGACCTATTAAGAAGGATTAGCACATAAACATGTTTTGTTATCACCAAAATTGAGATAAAGCTAATATGACCAACAATACCTTCGCCTTGGAAGCTATCCACTACTTAAATGCCATAGAATTCCCAACCTTATTAACAGAAGAACACGTGTGAGCTTCTCTAATTGTCTTAACTTGGAATGTAACACCATCAACCAGATTTGAAGCATGAACTCTCCATTGACAAGCCAAAGCTCTATACTGATTATCCTTAACTTGGAATGTAACACCTCCTTGGTTATCCTTCACTTCATCGTTAGAAAAATAAACTTTAGAGTCAAAGCTCTATACTGATTGGTAGTTGTTCTTTGAATTGAGTTCCCAATCGAGGTCTTCATCATCATTAAATTCAATACATGGTTCATTTAAATCTACACCAACACTTTCTTGTGGCACATCATATTTTGTCCAAAAGTCATCATCCAAATCTTCCATCTAAACCTCCACATTAGGCTTACCAATAATTGGTTCAATATTATCACTATCTTCGTCATTATTTTCATTACTGGCATCATCACTATCTTCATCTTTATTCTCACAATTCTCATTTGGTTCAATTTCATCACCATTCTCTCCCTCTTTATTTTCGTTTTCATTCTCACAAATCCCAATTAAGTCATTTTCAACACCATTCACTCCCTCTTCATCTTCATCTTCATTCTCACAATCCACAAGGTCTCTTATATTATAAATAAGAGCAGGAAACCCTTGTTTGCTTACTTCTTCCGTAGAATTGTCTGAATCTAAGTTAACTAGCTCACTTACTAATTCCTTACTCCTTCCTTTTGGCCTTTTAACTAGCAATTTCCTTTTTGGATTCTCACGAGCAAGTAGTGTTTCAATCTCTTCAACTATTACATTCAACTCAATGACTTTTTTTGGATTTATTAAACTCATTAACTCAGCCAAGTCTCCCTCTCTTGTTAGAGCTTTATACTCTTTTCTCTGAGGTACTTTATATCATATACTAGTACTTTGATGGTACTCACATTTTACACTACTTAAAATAGCCTCCCATATGTAATTAAGGTATATAAAGTCTTTGTTAATCCACAATGCATCTTTGTCTTGAAAAACTTGGGAACAAGTACAATTCCCACTATTGGTCCATATTCCCTCGTGATATATCTTAATTGTGTAATCATTTGACTCCACTGTAGGCCTAATTAAATAACCATAACATGATCCCAATTCAGTATAAAATAACATCAAATTGAATATATGCATGTAATTTATAACATTAAATTCAACAAAGTCTTAACCAAATACAATAATTAATTTCAGGAAACATGCATGCAATTCAGTCTAACATAAAAAAGGCACAATCAATATAAACCTACTTGTAATAGTAAAATCTCTAGCCTTAAATCCAAAAACAGACAAGAAAACCCTAATTTTGTAAAATTACTTACGAATTGATATGAAATTATGTCAAATTGAAAGTAATTGCATAAGAAATAGATCAATTTCAATTATAACCCCTAAACCCTAAAAAGCCTTCATTAACAATCAAAATCCTAATTTTGCAAAATTACTTACAAATTGACATAAAATTGTGTCAAATTGAAAGTAATTGCATAAGAGCTAAATCAATTTCAATTATAACCCCTAAACCTTAAAAAGCCCTCATTAATATTCAAAACCCTAATTGCCATGTAATGCTTTGTTGTCCTCCTAAAAGAGATGAAAAAACCTACTTCCAATAGTAATTGTTGATAAAACTAAGGAATATTTTATTATTTAAAGGATTAGAAAATTACCTCTTCCTTGATGTTGTGGCTCCACCAATTCACCTCTTCCATCAATCTTGTTGAAATGATCGATAAGGGACCACTAATGGTTGGACTCTTCTCTTCTTGACATAGAAACACAAGGGACTGCACCATAAAGACAACGATCATGTTGGAGGGATCACAACAACAACTTTGACGGATGGTCCACAATGACATAAATCACACAGAGGGACCACAATAGAAACTTCTACATGGTGGTGATGATGGTTGCTACAAGAAGGACTCTTGTGGGCGGACAAGAGAGATCACTAATGGAGACTTTGTGGCACCAAGGAAGGAGGAAGAAAAGGGGAAGAGTGGAAGAAGAGGAGGAATTCGATAAAATTTAGGGTTTTACTATGCATTAATTAGGATAACTGGTAAGTAAATAGGAGGATATTCTGATCTTTTCTTAAGTCTTTAATAGGCCTGTCAAATGGATCGTGTCGTGTAGCTATCGTGTCATGTATAAACGTGTATATTATATATATATGCTAAACCCAAACACGGCCTATTTAATTATCGTGTATCAAATACTAAACCCAAACACAAATCTGTTAGCGTGTATACACGACACGACCCGTTAAGTACACGTTTAAGTGAATCGTGTCGTTTTAACACGATAATGATCTGATTGACACGAGTACACATTTACACGTTTATTACATGTTTACATGTTTATTACACGATTACATATTTAGTAAACATTTAACATTTACACGTTTTGTATACGTAGAAAAATTAAAGACAAATCAATAAATCATGAAATCAATCATTCAATAATATTTCACAAGTTCAATTATTACGTATGTTAATATCACAAGTCTACAATACATCATAAACATCTACTATTCAAAATAATGAAAGTTATAATCTATGTACAAGATTAGGTAACATGTACTTATCGTATAATTATCGAATTTTTTACCCTAGACACGAAAACGATTCAGATAATAACCGTGTCTACCGAGTAAATATGATAAGTCTCTAGTTAAATTTTATTAGAGTTGGGTTCAGAAATAATAATGAAAATTGACAAAATTTAAAGATGGGTGTATTGGTATAAGATAAATATAACAATGAGGATATTGATTTATTCTTCAGACTTGTATCCAGGATATTTTTGTATTGCTGACTTATTCTACTCCATACCTCCTCTTAAACTTGATTTAAATATGCATGGTTGGACGATTTTACTTCAAATCATTCTCTGGCTGATTTGGAAGGAAAGGAATAACAGGATTTTTCGTAATCTTAGCAGATCACATTTAGTTATCATTCATGATATCATGTCGTTAATGAATTTCTGGGTAGAAACTCTTGTTTCAGGCTTTGAGAAGGAAGAATCCCTTCAGTTTACTTCTGCAATGGCCTCACAGATGGTGGACCAAGCCCCTACTCTTCCCTCTTCTTCTAGAAGCAATCAGGAGGCTATGCCTCTAAGCATGGATGTTGATAATATTCATTCTGCGGTTGAAGAATTTGAAGGCTAATGGGATCTGTTACCTGGAGAGTCTCCTTTGCATAACTACTTTTCTAGACTCTGTTTGTATAATCGGATATTAACATTGATTCAGTTCTATTCGGAACTTTTCGTTCCAAATTTTGTGTAATACTGGTTATATGAAACTTTGGCTGGCTTATATGGCTTTGATGATATTTAATATAAGATACCATTTTCCACACAAAAAACAATGATGATATTGAAATAAATATATTTTAAGTTGGCATAGACAAACGAAAAAATGACGCAGAAAAGACCCGTCCTATTCTACAAAACCCCCCAAAACGTACGAAAGAAATCCACCCAAAAGACAAAAAAAACATCACAATGGGAAAGGCACGGTCTTCCTTCCGCCCTCCTCCTCCTCCTCCCGCCCCAATAACCCCGGAGGCGCGGCTGCGGGACCGGGCAGCGGAGTGCGCCGCAAGCACGTGCGTCCTCTGCGTCTGCTGCCCGCTGGCCGTGCTTTGGTGCTGCGTGAAGATCCCCTGGGAGGTCGCGGCGGCGGCGGGGAAGAGGGTGAGGGACTGCTCCTGCTGGGGAAGTGGGGGGCATAGGAAGATTCTGGAGGCGTCGTCGTCATTCTCCGATCACGAGTATGATTGGAGGCCTCCCGCTCGGCGGGATCAAAGATGGAGGTTTTAATTTTTTTCAATTTTTTTTTTTGGGTGTTGCTTCCGTTCCCCCTTTTACTCCTGCATTGGATGAGGAGGGACAATAGTGCAAACTGCTCTTTTTCTTCTCCTCCTCCTCCTTCTGATAGTGGAAGTGGTAATTGATTAAAATGTGTAAAGAATTAGATTGTTCATATATGAAGGAACAAGAAATTCAGTGATGAAAGTAAATTCCTTGTGTTTTGTATAGTTTAGTTATAGGAGAGTGTGACAGTCTCCTACCAATACATGCTCTTTTGTTTAAACAATTGCAGAAACCGGTCTGGTTTGCTGTTGTTCTTTCGTTTGTTTTCTTTTAATTTGGAAATCTAACAAACGTTTTGAAACTTAGAAGTCTCAACATTTAGAACATTGGGATTCTCATCTTTTGTTTAGAATGTGTAGCCATTTGGTTATTCTTATCGTTTCTAACAGAAAAAAAAGGGGGTTCTTAGCGGTCGGAACAGCTCAAGAGAGCTTGAAATTGTGCGCCAATTTGGTTTCTCAGAGGTTGCTCTAGACAATAACATGTTATATTAGATTTTATTATTACAATTGTAAACTTAATTTCTAATTTTCGAACTACGAAACTTGTAGATACTAAATCCCAAGGAAAGTTGACTGGAGAGAGTTTGCGGTTTGGAAGTTATTTCAAACGTTAAAGGATGATTTTTGCAAATTTGCACATTTCTCAAGTTCTCGTGATTCAAATGTTGCGGTCTTATTGATGGTAGAGTCTCGCATGGAATGTTTTTTTTAAATATAAATATTTGCAATTACTGGTAGAGTCTCGCATGGAATTTTGTTTTAATATAAATAATTGCAATTACGATTTACGACGACGACGACAATAGGAAAAAAATTCGAATGTTCTTTGTTTCTTTACAAAATTATAGTTATATACCAAAGTTTTTTATAAAATTATTGCTTTGACAATCACGTGACGGGTGGCTAATGTGGTTGTCGGTTTTTTTTTTAAATAATAAAAATAAACATGTGATGTGATATCCTGGCCTACGAAAAGTGACACAAGTAAATGTTTTATGCATTCGCGAGGCATGTGATTTGTATCCATTTCTATTGAACTCATTATTTGTTTTTTTTTTCTTCCAAAAAACGACTGAGAACCACATGGGTCTATTCTGGTGTTATAGCCATAAATTTGTAAAAGGACTTGGAAAGAGCTATAGTTTTGAAATAAAGATTGAAAAAAACTTATATATCAAACAAATTTCCGTAACAACAATGGTTGCATTTGTTTCTAGGAGAGATTGGACTATGCCACCAAAGAATGACTATTGTAGTTGCTCCATGCTTCCATTTTGATAGTTATTTATATTTGTTCTGGATATCCTTCTTCATCTATAGTGATTGAAGTGATATCCAGTCATTCTCTTTCGACGGGAGTGGGAATGTTTGTTTGGAAAAACTGCTCCGTGTAGGAGCTAAGTGGCTAGAACAATGCAAAACTGCAAACAAATGTAGTCAATAATACTCATGAAGGAACGTCACGATCTCCAATGAAGATTATTGTAATATAGTCGTAATCAAATTTCATAGAATCAAAATCTTTCTCATTGAGTGTGTTGCAACTAGATCACAGGGGATCATATTCCTTATGACAGGACTACTACATTTTTGTTATATTACTCGTAAAGGTGGATTGATTATCTTAGTAATATGATTACGGAAGTAACTCATAACTTCATTTTCTAGAAGAAAATATTGTTGTACATTTTTTTTTTCAAACGATAAATGATTATATTTAATATAAGCACTGGGTTATGAAAATCACCATTAAGTGAGAAAAGTATGACATATTGAAATACAAATTACCATGTCCAAAATCAGCCTATTGGCCTAAAAATTACAGTTTGATGAACAACGAGTCCAAAACCACAACATAGTCAAAACTATCCAAAAATGAATCACACCATAAATAAATGATATGATCAATCAAAAGATCAATTCTCCGGATGGAGGGAGTCATAGGCCACAGTAGTATTACTCGCAGGATTAGAAGAGGCATGAGGGGAGGAGTCAGGCACAATTAAACTAATTGAAGAAGCAATAACCTAAGTAGTATGTAGAGCATGTTACTGATCCTAGTCCTGTTGCATAAGCCCTATAGCCTCTGAAAAAGTCACAACCTCTTGCCTTATACCCAAATTATTTGTCTAGGATCTAATAAGTGATATTATATTAAACAGAATGTAATTAACTGGCCTAATAAAATTTCAAAATATATTGTTGTTTCTCTCCAACCAAATCTCAAAACAAGCATGTTCCAGCCTTTCTTGCATGAAATATGTTTACCATGAGTAGACAAAGAGAATACTTTTGCAGTAGAGATGTTAGATAAATAAGATGGATTATCCATGAAAAATTTCCAAATATCCTAAGCTAGAGGACTATGGAGCAATAATGGCAAAAGGATTCACTACTACATCCACAAGAGACACATTTTAAAGGCCCCTTCCAATCCCTTTTTTCTAAGTTAACCTTTGAGAGAATTTTGTCATGAATAACTAATTAACTGAAAATCTTAATTTTTGAAGAAGTCCAACTTTTCCAAATACCATTCATTAGAGGAAATCGAACTCGACCATTATTAAGAATATAATAACATCATTTAACTGAGAATACATTATCTGGGGAGGCATTCTAGGCCAAATTATCAGTTTCATCATTTAGATTTAGATTTTGAATGATGTTTGAAAACAAATCCATTTGAGTTTTCAATAGTCCAAAATCAAAAGTAGTATTAGATGGGTTACTGAAGAGGCTACTAAAATCAAAATGAAACTTACTATATACTTTTTGTATGGTACCTTTTTTTCATATTAGATAGGAAAGAAAATTTGGGCAGAGCATTTTTTAAAGAGATAGTATCAATCCACTTATTCTCCTAGAATAACTATTTTCCCCATTATGTAATGAGAATTTTGCAAAGGTATTAAATATGGGAAAACACCTTTTAAGTTCCTACCACAATGGAGAGCTATTGTTATATCTAGCATTTAGTAAAGATCCTACCTTATATCTGAAGAAGAAATGTGCTTTTATAAGCTCAAGCCATTTTCGGCTTGAATTACCCACTAACAATTGCTAGAGTAATTTACATTTTAATGCTAAGTTAAAATTGCTAATATTAATAATACCAAAGCCTCCATTTTCTTTAGGTCTACCACTTGGCAATATGAAAACCATTCTTTGTAATGGAAGAGGCATTCCACGGGAACCTGTGCCTTATATAATCAATCTCTTTCTCCACTTTATAGGCATATGAAAACCATTCTTTGTAATGGAAGAGACATTCCACAGGAACCTGCACCTTATATAATCAATCTCTTTCTCCACTTTATAGGCAAGTGTAGAATGGATAAAAAATAAGTAGGGATTGTAACCATGCCGTCGAAGATGGCAAAAATATATATGCCAAAGTCGGCAAAGTCACGGCAAAAAATGAAATGATATACAAATACAGGAGTCGCCACCTAGTCTATTCAAATGGAAGACAAGGAAAACCATATAACATGAAAATCATGCAAAACAATAAAAGAAAAGTCTTCGTAAACCAGAAATGGGGGTAAGAATCCCTATTACGTACGAGGAAAGTGTTAGGCACCCTCGTACGTCCGATAAATCGGTCTTCTATTGGTTTCTCCTTTGCTAATGAAATGTCGGCTTTACAGCCTTTGCTGTACGCCCGAGAGCGATATGTCATGCCATGCTAATGAGTGTGGTGTCTAGAATATAGGTGCATGATGTGTAGGGGTGTGTCCTAATGCTCAGAAGTATCGCTCTCACGCCGGGTCAAGTGTTGATGCAAGAATATTGCACAATAAAATCAAAGATCTAATGTCTTGAGCGAGTTATCATCCTTGCTTTGTTATATGTCTAATGCAATCTAAAATGCATGAAATGGTTGAAAACATGGTTGTGCCTTCCTAATGCATCAAGGAAGAAAGCCAAAGAAAACTCAGAAGCGAATCGAGTCGAGAAAACATGCCAAAAACATATAAAAACCTGCTGTGCGCTACTGAAAACAGACCACTGCGCCTGTTTGGTGCACCAGACTGTTGCTCCAGTCTGGTGCGCCACCTATGTGCGTCTAGGTGGGCCAGGAAAATGTGTTGAGGGAAAACAGAAAACTATGCAAAGCCAAAACATCAGGGAATGCATTCTGGAAAGGTATGCAGTGTAATCATTCTGTAAAACTCGGAAATCATGCCTTTAAAGCGAAGGAAGTGCAAATGCAATATCTATGGACCTTGCGCTCAAGGGCCAGTAGTCTCACATAAGGTCCCACCTATTTTGTGCTAAATGAAGGATGCAGGATTCAACCATGGTACTGGATCATGGGCTGATGCACAAGGCTCTTCACGTAGGAGTAAGGTGCAACCAGCCTACTAGATTCTAGCCAAAGGTTGAATACCAAGAGGAGAAAACAATTGAAAAACCAGCTGGTTAAAACCGAAAACATGCATGTGAAATCTTAAAATATCAGAGAATCAGACATAAAAGAATCAAGCTTAAAGCTTTCGATAAAGTCATGCAAACAAAGATGCTAATGCGAGTGCTTTTCTCTCTAACCAGTCTGGTGCACCTGCTTGGTGCGCCAGAGTGGTGCACTGGGAAGGTGTGCCTGAGTGGTGCGCCTGAGTGGTGCGCCCCAGAGAATCTGGATCAGACTACAATCTGATCCAGAATCCACCCCATAAAAGAGACAAGTGATTCATGCTAATGTAGATGGGTTCATGCCATTGTTAAAAGCTGAAAACATGATGGGGATGCACATGATCGAGAGTCATCATGTAAATCATGTATTTAAGACTAAAATGAATTGATGGGTTCATGTATGAAAACATGCAAAATGCCAGGGAATAAACATGATATGGGTAAATCCAATCAGAACACATGTAAGTGATGATCAAGCATATCTCTATGTGCTAAGAACATGTAAGTGCGTGGCATAGTTCTATGTGCAAGGAAACAGTAAAGAGAAGACAACTCATGTAGGTTTTATGCTAGAAATAAAAGTGGACATGCTCGCAAACAGAGATATAGACTTGCATGGAGATCATCTTGCAAGGAGAGCAAACATGTTTATCATCAAACCTCATAAAAACACGGATAAATCAAACCATATGTAAGATTTCGACATTGCTTTATCATGTTTCTAAAATGAGATTTAAAGGAGAAAGAAGAAGTAGAAAACCTACCTCTCAAGGTGTTCCTTCTTGAAATATCAAAGATAGAGAGATCCTT
The DNA here is from genome assembly GCA_024699735.1 of Posidonia australis. Classification (NCBI taxonomy): domain Eukaryota; kingdom Viridiplantae; phylum Streptophyta; class Magnoliopsida; order Alismatales; family Posidoniaceae; genus Posidonia; species Posidonia australis. The sequence goes on from JAMKQA010014924.1 coordinate 12,631, forward strand.
GTTGCTCTGGAAGGACCAAGGATGCTTTGGGATGCAAGGGACTGCTTCAGAAAACGAATATATGTTGCTGGAAAGAGGGTATAGCTCGCTCAGGATGCTTGCTCAGAACAGGATTGCTGAACTCAAGGTTTCTAACCCCTCCTCATGGTTGCCTATGGGTGTCCTTATATAGGATTTTCTCATGGGTAACTCATGGGAATGTAGGGAGCCTCGTAGACGGAAAGCCTGGAAGATTCCATGGCATATTCGTTGCTAGAGGTAACAGCCATGGGAGGTGGAAAGCCAGCAGCCCGCAGCCTACGAAATGGCTGGGCGCTTGGGATGTGCGTCAGGTATGTGCGCCTGGGATGTGCGCCTGCTAGGTGTGCTAAATAAGTGTGCTGGCTAGGTGTGCTAGCTAGGTGTGCTAGGTAAGTGTGCTAGCTAAGTGCTCTTCCCTACTGGTCTGGTTTTCAAATTGGGCTACGGGCTTGCTATGGGTTTAAGGTTGGTTCAAAGGTTAGCCACATCCAAAGCAACATCTGGAGTCTTATCAATGAGTCACCTCAAAATTGGGGTGTCTATAGATGCCCCTCCCTGAGCGAGGTCGAGGGACGAAGGGAACCAAGACCGATGCTCAGGGTTGACAAGATACTCCCATTTTGAGGTTAC
>JAMKQA010014935.1:0-32013 GCA_024699735.1 Posidonia australis
GATGACCCCAAAGCTTCTCCAGCGAGCTGCTAGGTTCCCACGGCCTCCAACGAGCTCTCTACCACCTTTAGTAGCCACTCCTTCCTCAACCCTCTGCCCACTCCATGTGAACCCATCTTCTACTTCCCAGGAATAGCGACGATGAGGAATGATCGAGGACAGCGGTGACGATAGCTCAATGGCAACGACTAGGCACTGGTCCTCCCTCTCCTCTCTCTCCCACATCCCCCCTCAACTCTCTCTCTCTCTCTCTCTCTCTCTCTCTCTCTCTCTCTCGCGTCTCTTATAAGAAGGAAGAAATGAGAAAAGAGGGAAAAGTGGGGCCCTATGAGGAAGAAGCCAAGCAAAAAAATCGCAGGCAAGGAACCACGCGACCAACCACATCCACGTGGTTCACGCAAACCAGAGGTCGGCCACCAACACAACAAGAATCCAGGTCATTACATCCTAACCCTCTTAAAAAAAATTCGTCCTCAGAATTCTCAAGGCGAAACACCAAAGGGTATCAAATTAGGACATCACACGCACATCCTCAGACAACAACATATCGGTGCCACCCAAAACTCACAACCTGTAGAGGAAACCTCACTCCACTAGGGTGTTGTGGGTTATAGGCCCACAAAAGCTCACTATTTCTAGTGAAACAACCACACCAAAGGTAAGGACTACTTAGGAGTTAGACAAAAAGGGATCTCCAATCCAAAACAACTCCCAACCAGAGTGTCCAAACCAACATGAGCTACTCCTCCTTCCTAATGGGCCTCACCGCAGTGCCACTATCCCGATGGTACTTCTGTTAAAACCCCAAGAGTAGTCTACCTGAACCAGGAACAACTAATCGAAGGACACACATGAGATCACCCCAACAGCTCAACCAGCAACGCCAACGATGAGATGAAGAGCCAACACCACCGACTCACCTCATCACCGTCATGGCATCCCAAAGCCCAAAGAAAGAAAAGGAGAAAAAGATCTCCATACATCGAACAGCACCATGCCATTCGACTACCAACCGCAACAAACAAATCGGACATCCTCAACAAGATGCCCCCAAAGCAACAAGCAACACATTGGGCTATGCCACTCTACGGCCAAGCCCCAACAAAATGCGCAACAACCAAGTGCAACCCAAATGCGCGACGCACCCATCCAACACCTTCCAGATAATTCTGAATTCCATCAGAGTATCTGGAACAACACCACACACAATTGGGTCCCATCAAGCTACCAAAAGCAACAACCAACAACATCAACAAACATGGAGGCTGCAAAAAGGGCAACCAACTGTTGCACTTAGCCCTCCACAACAAAACAACCGACCCAACACTGGGTGGCGGCTAACCTCCCTTAAAGGAAACACGTCCTCTGGTCACACTTTGCCTCTCACTTGTGAAGCACAATAGACAAACTAGTGCCTACCATAGGTGTGAGCAACCTCTAGGCAACACAACCCTTCTGGCCTCTCACACTACAAGGTCTCCTACCTTGCCAGCCAACACTAAGTTTCGCCCTAGGACAATTGCCACCACTCCTACGGACAACATGGCACTTACTCCACCCTTACTCATGAACAGCACCCAACCAACACCACGGAGTTAAAGAACTCCCGTGAACCTCTCCACACAAGCAAACACCCACTTCCCACTCCACTTCCACTGCTTGCTCAATGTAGTACCAACAGATCAACAAGCAAGAAAATCCATCCACTTGGATCCTTCCAACAAGTAGTCGACGTCCCTTCCAAGAAAGAATGTGAACTATCACTCTCCAGATTCCATGTGATCTTCACACACTTTCTCACCAAGTATGGAGTCGGAGCCGAAGACACACCCAACATGCTGGTAAGAAATTTAACAAAATCAAGGTGCAGGAATTGCTATCTACGGAGTCACCTACCAGACAACCCTAGGCTAGTACTCCTAGGTAATCATGTGCTCTAATATCACCTGTAATACCCCACCCCGGAGGTGCTACCTCTCACCTCACTAATTTTTTATATCCACTAGCACAAATATACTAAGCTAGGTTCACACATAACTATCAAGCTTAAATAACAGAAATGAATTAAATTACAAACTCACTAGAAACCCTAATGTGTGGCAAAGTGGCTCTTCGTATGCACTAGTTGAAACCAACTCCTATCCTATATCTACAGAAATACAAAACCAAAGCACATATGAGCGACCACTCACAACGGTCACTCAGCACACACTCCACTAACCATTCGACACACCAAGCCGAAGAAGCGTAACTTACGCCACGAACAACAAACATTGGCATTTCCCTTGAATGCCAACATCACTATAGGGCATGCATCACTACCCAGTAAGCACAAACCTTTTAAAACCATGCTTTTCAAATCATGTCTTTCCTTTCAAAACCATATGCATGTTTTCAAAACCTCATGCAATACTTGAAATGGCTACACCTGCCAAGTCACGCTCACAACAGCACCTAAGGTGCCACACTACACCAAGCACAGAGCCTCAGCTAGAAACCACATGGGATCACAATCTCAAAATCCAGCACCACATCATTTTGGAAAACATAACGCCACTCATGGGCACAAAACCAAACTAAATCACATAGCCACTCATGTCGGAACAACACAAAACACCTTGCCACTCATGGGCAAGAACCCACACAAAAGCCCTGCCTCTTAAGGGCAAAACCACTCTAAATCACTTCACTACTCATGGACAGAAACAACACAAAACATCTCGCCACTCATAGGCAGAACACCACACTAACAGTCAAGCCACTCATAGGCAAAAATCGAGCAAAACTGTATCACCACTCACGGATGGAACAAACCACAAATCTAAGTTCAAAACCAAACATATCATTCCATTCATTTCACTAGTGCCACCTTGTTCAAGGGTGACCAGGCCACAAGTAGACCACTGAAGTGCAACCAACGGTGCTTGCACTACTATGGTGAAAGTCTCCATGTACGACAGACATCGCCCCGGCCAACAGGCCTCACTATGCCTTCTCATAGGCTACCCAAAAACATGGAGATGTGTAACGCCCCTTGCACTACACAACAGCACAGAAACTACCCAAAGCAACTAATTAAATCTAAATTAACAAAATTAAATAAACAAAACTAAACACCCAGACCTGTGTGTGGCAAAAGTGGCTCAAAAGTGATGCACCAGACAAGACTGCACCTACTCTGAAGCACCTAAGACAAGGTAAAGGAAAACCACGCTTGAGTGATAGGAATGTCACCCAGTATGCGCCCAAAAATAGTAAAACCAACAGAAAACTTTGCATTGCTAGAAAACCTCGAGAAAACCACAACCGTCGAAAAGCCAACACACGCAGTTCGATAAAATTCAGTAGAAGATGCTATTTCAAAACTTTCTTTTCTTTTCCTTTTCAAAATCTCATGCTCACTAACAAATCTTTATGCACAAATCAGGAAAACCATTTTCATCTAGTTTCCCAGCTCAAAGCACCATTCTATCCACTAATACAAATCACAACAAATCAAGGCTAGGAACTAGTCCAACACAAATCTCAATCCATGTCTCAAAACTGGTGGCATCACCCTGGCCACAGGCAATCGACCTGACCACAAGTAGTTGTCGAGACTCCACCCCCAACCACACTGCAGTGCCGTGGTGAACCACCCCGCGTTGGAGTTCAACCGCCCCGGCCGCAGCCTCAAAACGTACTCTCACTAGTACAAATACGAAGTGCGTTCTCACGACACCCTAGTGTCCGAGCACCTAGGAACTTTAACCCCAGACCCGACCAGCACTGGCACTGAGGGTAGTCCGGGTCTACCGTACCCTGGGTCCTACAACACCACCACAATCTCAAGGCGCCTACCCCGGACCGCAACTCAGCAACCACAACCAAGGATATGTCTCTGACATCTCTAGAAGTCTCACTACCCCTGTCGGCAAGCCCCGATCTAATTATGGTTCCTACAAATCTTGGAAATCTCCTTTAAACTACATGCAGTTTTTCATTTCAAATCATTTGGCAAAACCAGTTTTCATTCATAAAATTCTTTATAAATCTCACACATTATGTGTCACATTTCTCATCTATGGTTCTCAAACCAAACGTGCACATTGGCATCCATTCATGGTTCATTGTACCATGCATTCACCCCTCGCATGGGTCCACATGTATTCCACATATTTCATGTTTCACAATTCATGGAAAGCATCATTAAAACAACAAGTTTGCATGCAACATCTCATGAATCAGTTCTATGCATCTCATGCATTTATCATGCATTTATCTCAATTTATTAATATTTTTCAAGGCATTTCTCAATATAGTTTTGGGTCCTGATTTGGCATACCGAATGGTGTTTCGGTCGACCAAAATATTTTTGTACTCTAAATCTCTGTCAGTATCATCAGCTCCCTGCTAGAACGGTCGACCGAATCCATCCGGTCGACCGAATCCATCCGGTCAGCTGAATTACCCCAGTCGTCCAAATCAGTGGCCCAGGGAACCCATCTGGGGGTATTTCGGCATACTGTTTTCTACGATTGCAGAAAACCTCCTCGACTGATGTCATCTCTTCTCCCCAAAGTGGGAGTGAGGGGCGGACTCATTTAATCTACCACAAAAATCACAAGTAAAACATGAGGTGTAGACCTCCAAGTCAACTTCAAAACCCCTCAATCCAAACACAAAACCATTAAGCATGTTATTCTATAGAAATTCATAAAGACATGAAGCTCATACGAGATTGTTGTAGCATGCATCCAAAATCACTAGCAAAACCCCACGAAACCAATATGAAATAGTGTGATCTTAAGATAAACACGTTATACATCTCATTCCCAGCATTTTCCCTATTTTTGCATGATTTCTATATCATTACCCATGATTTATCACTTAACCTAAACATGCCTTAACTGAGGAAAGGAAGAAGGAGGGGGAAACGCGTTCCTGGCTTGAACAAGCCCTGTGTGCCCATGTGCTTCGGCGATACTCGACACCAGCCTCCCCCGCTCGCACTATCTCCTCCGATGCACAGTTTTCCTCCCACCTCGCGGCTCACTTCCGGCCTCCACACTCTCTCTATTTTCTCCTCTTCCCCACCGCGCTCCATGCCTCCCTTTATCGCCACCTCCTCACCAGCCATTCCCCCAGAATCTCGCCGACCAGCTACCAACCTCTCTGCTCCGGAGGGGACGGGATGAGCAGCCCTCCCGCTAGGCCTCACGAGTAGGAGGTGATGGGTCACGGGCGTGGAGAAGGAAAGGGCTCAAGTCTCACATGTGGTTGGACTCCTTGACCAAGCTCAATTCTCAAGTGGGTTTCACCCTCAAGCACAAGTCCCAAGGTGCACATACTGACCCACAAAGCCAAAGAAGTCACACCACCAAGGAAAACCAGGAACACAATCACACTGGAAGAGGCTACAACCAACTAACACAACCTTGATTATCCATTAATAAACCATATTCAAATAATACAACAAATTCCATGGTTTACATTAAATGGAAAAATCAAGCACAGATGTTACAGGATGTGTCTCCTCACGGCGTCCCTACGAGACTTAGACACCTAGGTTTCATATCCCTAGGCCTAGCCTACACCGTCATAAACGGGGTAATCCGGCCTCTCTCGACCGCTCCAAAACTCGGCAACCATAGTCGTGTCTAACAACTAATTCCCATTGGAGTCTCAAACCTCCTACCAAATTTCCAACACCAAACCACATGGATCCGGAACAAAACCTCGACACCCATACTAACAAGGGTGTCACGTCCAGCAGCATAGAAGTCTCATACCCCTTGGCTCACTGACAAGTACCTCTGAGTATAGTTAGTACCCTAGGTCTTCGGTACCCAGAACAAACAGAGTATCATTCCTCCAAATCCAGTCGGTCCTCCACCCGTAGACCTCAGCCTTGACTTTGTAAACAACAATCCAAGAGTATCATACCTCCAAAATCCGACGAATACTTATCTCAACCTCTTGGTCTGACCACAACAGAAAACACTGGAAATCACTTTCAAAACCTTTAAAAGGTACACACAATTCTTTTCCAACCTTTTTGGAAAACCATTCAAAAGTATTTCTCAAATGCACCACAAAACCATAAGCCAAGCATCATATGGGAAAACTAAAATAAGAGTCATCTACTCTCAACCAAAATCTACTTCCCAAAATTCTTTAAATCATCTTTTTCCCACAGTTTTGAAAACCATTTGAAATGCCCCAATTCTATAGGAAAACTTCACAAAAACACAGTCCAGATAGCTCCTCTGTCCACCACAGAAAACCACATTTTGGGAACTTCTGAGTTCTCGAGCGACACGCTCAATCGACGACGATAACCCAAGAAGAACACTAACAAACACATCCTCTAAGTATCTAGTTCATCCGGAAGACACCATACAATGGCCAAAACCCTGGTCTCGAAGTCTTATTACACTTACAAGACCAAACAATGCTACTGAATATCCCCTTTAGTGCACCACACCAAAACCACCCACGGATTGTCCCTAAGGTTATTCTATTACCTTAGAGTCCATCTAGACCAATATAGGGGAAGACTTAGCATTTCTTAAGTCATATCAACTTTTAATCTATTCATATTCCAAGGTTCTCTTACTAATTCATTTTAAGCAATCCTAATCTCATTCTAATGATTAACCTAATCATCATTGTGCTAACTAGTTACCCCATTTTAGATATAAATCAACACCTAAAATCTCATTAACATGGGTCTTATGCCTAAAAACAACATCAAACATTATGTGGATTACCATGTCAAACACATGCTTAAAACATCATGGAAACATCCCTTTAATCATAATTATAAACTATTCCAATTTGGGCCAGGGTACTGTTTCAGTACGTCGAAATTAAACGGTCAGTTGAACCTAGGATTTTGACCTCTAAAACGGTAGACCGAAATTTTTTCAGTTGCTTGAAAATCCCTAATTCGGTCAATCAAAATTATCCAATCGTCCGAATCTTTATCAGATTTCCTTCCCCATGTCCAGAACGGACGACCAAACCTCTTGACTGTCATCCAAACTTCCCTACTTTAGTCAACCAAAACCACTTGGTCGCCCGAACAGTGACTTAGGAGGCCTAATGAGCAGCAAATTGGCATACTGAATCCAATTTGATATGTTGTTTTCTGCAATCTCAAGAAACGACCCAACACTACCACTCAACTCTTCTCTCCATTGGGAGTGAGGGGTGGACCTAGCAAATATGTCACAAAAATCTTGCATAAAACATGAGATGTAGACCCTCGAGTCTACTATAAAATCTCTTAAACCATTTCCAAATCTGTCAAGCATGCTTTCCAAAATAAATTCACAAAGACAAGAAGCTCATATCAACTCCATTGTAGCATGCATCCAGAATTCAATCAAAACTTACTAAAATCACAACAAATTAGCATGATCACTACACAAACATGTCATGTAATTCAATCCACACATTCTACCATTTTTATATGATTTATCATGCATTATTCACCAATTTCATGCATTTGAGCCAATTAACCTAAGAAACCAAAACAAGGAGAAAGGGAGGGGAATGTGTGCCTGATTTGTGGCTTCTGACGACCCCAAAGCTTCTCCGATGAGCTCCTAGGCTCTCACGAACTTCGACGAGCTCTCCACCTCCTTCGGTAGCCACTCCGTCTTCAACCCTCAACTCACTCCCCCCGAACCCATCTCCTGCTTCCCAGGAACAGTGGTAATGAGGAAAGACCGAGGATGGCGAGGAGGACGGTGGTGATGATAGCTCAGCGGCGGCGACCGGACACAAGCCTTCCCTCTCCTCTCTCTCACACAACTCTCCCGCAATCCCCCTCAACTCACTCACTCTCTCTCTCTCGTCTCTTATAAGAAGGAAGAAAAGAGAAAAGAGGGAAAGGTGGGGTCCAGTGAGGAAGAAGTCAAGGGAAAAAATCGCAGACACGAAAGTAGACCACGTGACCAACCACTTCCACGCGGTTCACGCAAACTAGAGGTCGGCCAACAACACAACAAAAATCTAGGTCATTACAGTCATGCTCTTATAAACACAATTGCTAAATTGACAACATATCTCATTTTTCAAGCTCAAAGTGATCATGTAGAAGTGGACTATTACTATGTGCAATAAAATTGCTAAAAGAGAGCTTACAATTCAGCCTATTTCCACTAAATCATAGATTACTAATATTCTTACACTTACAAAGCCTTTGATAAAATCCTATTTCTCTAGAGCAAGATAGACTTTGGCTAATCTGTTTCTGTAGTATGAGGTGGTATGGTAAAGGATTAGGTTAGGGATGATGTTATTAAGTCTAGACTTGGCAGTAGACTGTATTGTTTTCTTATCTTGTTAAGCTAATTGTGTTATTGTGTCTATCATTTTTCCATTAAATCTCATGTATTTTGATAACTTCATGAATGTTAATTGACAATATCATGATTTTAAACATGTATAAAATATAATTGATTTTATTTTAGTATCAGTATACTTGATAATCCATTAATAATGTTAAACATGTAATAATTGGACTAAATCGGTTCTAATGGTGTTGAATCAAGTAATAATTGTATCAAATTGAGTCAAAATAAAATTACGTTTACTAACCATGAACCACATAAACATTTCAAAATATCTAAAAAGTCATCACTAAATTAATCATTTTGTTACCTCATATTAGGGATTGCTAGGTCTAACTAAGTCTATTTATTTGAGATTGTTACTTGTATGGTTGTTATGATAGTTATGTTGAGTGGCCATTGCATCTAAAACTACTATAAATACAATAGAGCACAGAGTATTAGTCTTTTGAGTCTCCTGTATGAGTGTTAACACTCTTCCCAATTTAAACTTAATTAATTTTCTAATGAAGTATACTCATTTGCCCCCGTTAATCTCAAACAAATGTGATCGGAAAATTGAAAAGAATAACATAGAATATCCCTAGGTTTAAATTCCCAGGAATTATCACTATTCTATTTCAAAAAAAAAAAAAAAACACAGAACCTAAGCGGAAAGGTATATTCCTGTTAAGTGTTAGTTTGGTGTTCTTTTTCTGGACAAGTGGAATCTTAGCACGTCCTGCATAAAGATCGACTAGTTCAAAGGCAACCCGTCTATCCAGCAGGTTGAACAGCTAGATTGGGAAAAACCACTTACGGAATCAATATGGAACAGCAATTTCTTGTAAATTAAACATAGCTGTCTCACTTCAGACACTAGGTTGGTAGGTAGGTCACTTTTTTGTACTATACATAAACATGGAGTTTCCTGTAACAATTGGCAATGTCACTGTCAGCACGTTTTCCATTTCAGGGAAGATGCTGCAAATGGGAACATGAAGTCGTCTACTGACAGTTTTGGGTTATCGTTGTCTCTACTCATCGATTCGTTTCCCTCCCTGTCATGTTCGAGGTCCATCATAACTCATAAATCAGCTTTTTAATTCTCCAGTTAATTATGTATATATATATATATATATATATATATATTAAATTTGACCTTCTAATTCTCTCCTTCTGGTAGATATATATATATACATATGTACAACTCTATAAATGAGAGTTGCATTGCACTTATCATTTCAACAAAAAAAGAAAAAAAAAGGAAAAAGAAAAGAAGAGAGTTGCATTGCACCTACAGTACTATTGTTACTACTTTGTTAGTTAATAATATGTATGTTGCTTGTATACATCTTAAGCAATGATTACCGAAAGCATTCTGATGATATCTCCTTAAGCACTCATCTCTAGTTTCTCTTCAAGTAGTATGTGGTTTGCCTGTTTGTCACTACCATGACATCTCTCTTTGGATTGTGTACTCGTATGTCTGAAAAATTTACAGTTAAACGAAGAGTAAACAACATGCAACACGTTTTCGCACCCCTTCCAACCACCACCGTCACAACAATTTAGTGTTATCGTTGAGGTGCTTTAAATCCTAACACATCTCTTAATCTCTATCAGTTACATAGTTATGAAGTCTTATATCAAAAACTTAACCTCGTTTGAAAATTGAGATCTCGCTACCGGATCAGTAAGTCTGGAGAGGTAGGAGGGCCTTGGAGGAGAGCCGAACCCCATCTGTAGGGACTTCAAGAGTCCCCTAAAAGGTCTGTAACTATTGTAATAAATGCTTATTTGATTTCCTAAATTGATTATGTAGGGATTATTTGTATCCAAATCCATATATAATCATATTTGGTATGTAAAGTTTATATATACTTGTGGACTTAGTTTTTTGTAGTAAACCATGTAAATCTTTGTTTTCTGTGTAGTAACATGCTTGAGGTGCTTCAATATATTTAATCCTATATCAAATAACTTCATAATCCATGGCAGGTATATTAGAAAAGGAGTTGCTACTAAAAGTAAATTATGGTATAAGCATTTCAACCAGTGTTGGCGAGTCATACTTGAGTTACTTTAGAACAATAGTTTTACAAGTTCATCATGGAACGAGCTAGTCTAGTGGGCTAACTAAATTTGCAACATTCTTTGTGTGTGCTTATTCTCTATATCTATAATAATTAATAAACAAAATGGAAAGAATATTGAAAGTAATAATCTAAATGATATTTTTTAATGAGAAAAGTAATACAAGTCGAGGAACTACTTAATCTTTGGATCATGCATGTCTTTCTACTACTTATTTTTCGTCATTCCAATAAGGATGGTATAAATACTGAAGCATTGATGTCTTCTGCTGCATAAAAATTAAGGAACTTGACAACATTGGTCACATTAAACTAATAAAGTGATATGTGAAATCGAAAGAGAAATAAGTCATTGATAATACACGATAATACTAAAACAATGACCAATTCTAAGTCATAACTTCCCAATGCATCTTGATCTAGTCTTAAAAGAATAAATCCTAATTTAGCAAAATAAAACTTGAATCATTTGAACAATGAATCACAAGTAAAGACCAAACCTAGGGTATGCTTCAGAGTCATAAGACATTCTATAGGGCCCAAATACTTGTTAGAAAGGAGACCAAACAATTTAAATAATTATCTTAAAAAATCCTAATTATGCTTTTCCAATGTCCCAAATTAGTGTAGCCGTGCACAAGATAAATCTAGTATAAAACTTAAGACTAGAGACCTCTTAAAAGCAATCACGGATTATACTAGATTGATCTCATTTCGAAACACATTGCTCACACATTATATATATACATCCAAAACCATGCCTGATTGAACGAACAATTAACTCCATGGGAGATACCATTTGTGCATTCCTAAATATTAATGTCCTTAATAATAAACAAATATTGCGAAAACCACAAGCCGACAACACTAGCATAAAAGGTGTGTTTGGCGACCATAAGAAGCCCACCTATCCCTAGTTCATGTGCATAATGCATATGGTTATAATTGAATATACATCTCAAATCCTAATTGGCATTAAATTAACCTAGTCTACAATTCTTAACCACTTTTGTCTTGACTCACAGGTACATATCCTCTGCATAAGTGATCTTTGATGTGGAATAGCAAGGTGGAGTAGGGAAAGGATAGAGATTGCGGGAATATAAAATCTTAGAGAAAATTTCAATTTGTACCCTAAGGTATTCAATCATGTCAACTTACCTCTTGAACTTCAAAACTATGAATTTCATCCCTGAACTACATGAATTGTGCATTTCACCAAATTACACCTTAATATCGTTATTTTGTTACATGAAGAGGTTGTTATGTCATTTAAGAAAACTCTAACTCCAAGCTCATAAACGCTAACAGATCTCAAACCAACTTAAATTCATTAAGTGGTCATCCAAACTGCAGGATGAAAATGATAGATGACTGTACTTTGGGGATAAAATTAATAGATTTTGAAGCTCAAGAGAGTAAGTTGACACTTGACACAGTCGAATACTTGAGGACAGTAAACTAAAATTTTCCCTAAATTTTATATACATCAATTTCTCTTTATTTAGAGTTTTTAGGAGGTAGAAGAGAAAGGAGTCAAAAGTATGGAAGGAGGGAATTACTTAGGTTAAGAAATTACATAGTTGAAATAAGATAAACAATAAGAGAAATTGATTTTTTTAATCATACCATGAGAACATTATATGATGATGATAATAATTAGGGTTCTAAACTCAACGTCCAGTTAACCATGTTAATTAGATTGCTCTCTCCCTCTCTCTCTCTCTCTCTCTCTCTCTCCCTCTCCCTCTCTCTCTCTCAATTTACACAACCATTAGACTAAGTCAATATGATCAATTAGGAAGTCACAACTCACAACATGTAAACTAAAAATCAATGCAATCTATAATCAATCCCTAACAACCATAAAGTATGTGAAAATCATGATAATAAAATAAATTTCAAGTATAAAACATGGTTTCCATGATAACACAAGATATTAATCTACTTTCTTAAGTATAAAATAAGCTCAATTTTATGGTTGGTCTACTTAATCTACCAAAGTTCTTGGTGGTAAAGATATAGATAGAGGTGTAAAAAGGGTCAAACGGCCTGGCCTAGCTAGAAAAAGGGCCAGTAGCAGTCGTAGGGCTCCTGAGCCCCTAGCCTAACAGTTGGGTATTATTTTTTTCCCTTGCTTCTAACTTCCTTCTTCTTTCTTTTTTTAATTCCTGTAAATACCTTTTCACCTTACCTTTCTTTATAACTTCTCAACATTCTAAATCAACAAGTAATAATGAATTAGAAACTTATTTAGAATTTGATTTTGGTTTTAATGAAAATTTTGAATTAGATTTGATATTGTTTCACATATGGTAAAAGATTTACCAATAATTCTGACATTTATTGTGGTATCAGAATTCACTTTTTCTACAGATAAAAGAGTTTTAAATGATAGAAGATGAAAATTATCAAAGAAATCAGTGAAAGCTTCAGTTTGTTTAAATGATTGATATAATGCTGCAGATAGAATTCAAAATTTAAAGTTGAACAACGAATTAGGAGAGGAAGATAATACGATTTTTACGACAAACATAAAATGAATCTTTATTAATTTTATAATTATATTTTGTTGTATATTGTAAAACTTTATCTGAATAAATTTTGTATTTTTTTGTAATTTCAATCATTAGAAAATTAATAAAATATTTTTATTTAATTTGTAAACTTTGTATATACTTTTTTTTAAATGATTTCTAATATACACAAGAAAAAGGGCCCAAAAAGCCTGAACCAAGCCTGACCCTCCCTAAAAGGGTCTAAAGGCCCAAAAAAGGCTTGGTTCGACCCTAGCTCGTTGGCCAGGGCAGATCGGCCTAACACGTCCTTGGCCCTTTTGGGCCCTCATTTTTGTAGGCCAAGCTAGCCCAACCCGACCCTTTTTACATGTCTACATATAGAAATACATCTACCATGAAGCATACATAAGAGAGAAGAAAGAGCTACTCATTAATCATGAAAAATAACATGGTTTCATCTAATCCTATAAAAGTTATTGCCAAATATTGATAGAAGACATCTACAAAAGTTTCATAGCATTCTACAAATTTTGATTGATAATTGGTGCGCTAAGGTTTGCATTTTGATTATTTGTTGGCCCTAGGTGCCAGTTAGATTAGTCTTATAGTTAGAAAATTGCTATCTTAATTTAATTTCATTTCTCTAATCTAATTGGGTTTTAACTTGAATTGTAGATAGCTTTCACTAGTAGAGTGTTTGCTTTGAATTTAGTTGGTCCAAAAAATCCTAATCTAACTTTGATTTGGATAATTTGTTGTTGAATTTTCCTTGTCTCTTTGTCATTTTTCTAGAAATTATATTAAAACATGATTATTTCTTAAAAACATAAAAAATAACAAGAGTAACATTAACTACAAAAAAATGAAAATATGAAAAATAAATTTAGAGAAATTATGTGCTAAATAAAGTAGGAGATATTTCACTACCAAAAGAATTTGACCAAGGACAACATTCGATTGTCCTTTCGTTTGGTCTATCAAGTAGCTTTTATGTACCTCGTTCTTCCTGCAATGTTCTTACATAAGGTAGTATTTTGTAATTGTTTTGGTAAAATCAATTTTTTAGTAAATGCTAACTTTATGTAAAAAGCTAAGATATCGTCTATAGGAATCTAAGGTTCCCTAAAGTGAAGGATTTCAATTACTGTCCTATACTCCTAGAGTTTAGAGTTTGACGTGTCAAGGCTCTTTAACACTAAAGACTTTACTTCACGTCCTCTGGCTCCTAGAGGCCATGATAGGACATGTTGATGCACCTAAGGCTAAAGACTTTACTTAACATCCTTTGACTCCGGAAAGTCAAATTAAGACGATATGAAGCTCCTTACTTCTAAAGACTTGCTTAGTGCCCTCTAACTCCTAGAGGCGAAGGTTAGACATGTCATTCCTTGAGACCAAAGACTTTATTCAACACCTCCTGGCTTTCAAAGGTCAAGGTAGAACAATATAAGACTCTCTAAAGCTAAGAACTTCACTTAGTGTCTTCTATCTACTTGAGGCCAAGTTAGGGTGTGCCTAAGCTCTTTAAGGCCAGAGACTTTATTTAACATCCTCTAGCTACCAAAGGTTAGGGTAGGACAATTTGAGATTTCTTGAGGCTAAGGACTTCACTTAGTGTCCTTTGTTTCTTAAAGGTTGAGTAAGACATGTTGGGACTCCTTGGAGTCAAGAACTTGAAATCCCTAACTCCTAGAGGTCAAGACATGTCGAGGCTCCCTGATACTAAGGACTTTATTTAATGTCCTTTTGCTCTCGAGGGCCTGAATAGGGCGATCTGAGTCTCCTATAGGCCAATGACTTCAACCTCGGATCCTTTGGCTAGCAAAGGCCAACTTTGGATGATCCAAGGCTCCTTGATGCCAAAAACTTTATAGAACGTCCTCTCGCTCTTAGAGGCTAGGATAGGACACGTTGAGACTCTTTGAGGCTAATGACTTAACACTCTTGAAGTCAAAGGTACAACGTGTCGAAGCTTCCAAAAGTTAAGAATTTTACCTAAGTTACGAATGTGCACCACTTTATTTCTCAAGTAACACACATCTTTCTAGATACCTCCTACTATCAAAGGCCAGCATGGTCTTCTATGTGTTGGTATCTTTGCAATGAGCCGCCCCAATCTTCCCATGGGCTTGGATGTGTTGGCTCCATTGGAGATGTTTTTAATTTCTTGACACCTCCCTAGGGAGAAGGTACATCCTAGTTTCATGATAGCAGGTTTTGGTTGGTTTGCCAAAGAATGGACTTTTTGTTCAAGTTTTCCACATATGATGACAAATATTACTATCTCTCTAAAAGTAAGGAGTCGAGCGCTCATTGTGCGTCTCATCTGGGATCTAGTTGCTAAGATGAAAAGGAGAATGTTAATTACCCCCAACGGTGGAAGCCTAACCAAAGAACATCTGACACCCAAGCTAGGATGTAACATAATAATATAAACAAGAGGATTTAAATGAGAGAGCAACCTTTCCCTCTAGGGAAGCGAGACATATAGGCTTGGGGGAATGATGGTCTAAGTTGGGCGACATATAGGTGAGGATTCAAATCTGACATAAGATTTCAATGTTCAAAATTATCCAAATCATGACTAAAATTATTCAAAAACTTGACTCTTGGCACTTAGCCAAAGGAAGTTATTTTTCTTGCACTAGTAGTACATTCAATAATATCTTGTTTATATAGTTAGTTGTTGTAGAATCTAAATTTTAGCATTTTTATTGCAAAGTATTCAATTAAAACTATATACATTATTGTATTTTTATAATTATAAAGAGAATACGAGTTTGAAAAGTACACTTTATCCAAAAATAAGATTGTTTCACAACCTAACCTATGTTTGATGCTTCCATAGTTCGAAAATACACATGAGTTTTGATTGGTTCATTTATAGAAATTTGTGGATATACTCCATCATATCAAATTTATTTGGTTGTGAATCGTATCATTTTCTGCAAGAATCAAGGAACACAACATCCAAATAATATTCATGAAAAAGAGGTGCACTTCTTATCTCATGCAAACCAACTATCTCTGTGCAATTGGCTAGGACAAGCGGTACTCACCATCTTGCCTTGGGTTCGATCCTACGGGTGGGACTAGTCTCCCTACCGTTCACAAAAAAAAATTGTCTCATGCACATGTGTGCGTCCACTTATGCAAGAATTTCAAGAAGTAATGGGATTGTGAGAGAACATGTCGATAATTAGAAATCAAAAATTAACGTGTGTTCTAATATAATGGTAGGACAATTTAGGACATAATGGGGTAAATGAGTGGGACAAGTCCTTAGGAACTTCTGCTTGAACAACACTTCTACGTGGAAGTTTCCCTTCTTCCTCAAAAGTGGATAATATTATTCCATCGATACAATTTAAACTACAAGATAACTCCTAAAAAATCATGAGAAAAAAAAACATGCTAGATAAAATCAACTAAGAAAGATTATAAGAATAGGTTGGGTACGTGACAAAAATGGATTGATGATGTCAAGAACACATGTCAACACTCCTACAAATGCACGGTCTGTTGGTGCACAAAGACCTTGTTGAAGTCAAACAAGGTGATGGGAGAAGTAAAAGCATCAAGCACAAGTTCTGCGAATGGAATCGAAGAAAATGCGTTGTACTAATTGAGCAAGGATGGATGAAGAGATTCTCAAATATGAGATATGGTAGTTTGATATGGAGAAAGATTGCAAAAGAGAACCCTATGGAAAGTGAAAAGAGAAACCCACCATCATAGGGAACAAGATGACCACTACTAGAGAAGGAAGAGTAAAATAAAACCCAAAAGGAAAATAAACGCAAAGCGAAGAAGGAAAAGGAGATGAAAACATTTAAGTTTTCTCGAAGCTTAAAACTATTTCTAGTGCAAAGTCAAAAAAAAAAAATTCCCAGGCTTATCAAACATGGGGATACACTTTATCATTAAAAAAAGATTTTCTTTTGTTCAATATCCTTCTTAAAATTTGTATTGTCATTAATATTCTTCTAAAGAAATTTATTACAATACTCTCATTAAACCAAAAAATTGCCTTAAGTATCCTCTAGTTAGATATAACTTCGATGGTGTCATAAATATATCCTAATAGATTTTCAATTACTACCCTTCTTGCAATAGATTCTTCTTCTTTTTCCTAAACATTCTACTCTTCCTTGTTAGTGGTGGGTGAGGAGATGGAGTGGAGCAACGAATTGGGTTAAGGGAGTGAGGATTGTAGGATGGGATGGCGATGGGTTTGGAGAAGGGAAAGGGATGGAAAATGAGTTAAAACTTAAAGTTGTCATTGAAGAGTACTAAGAATGCAAAGGGCGAGAAGAGAGTGAAGGGATGTCATCTTCTTGATATACATCTTTTGAGTGGGTGATTGCAACTAGTAGGTGGATGGAGGAAAAGGAGCAACAAAGGCAACAGAGCGATGATGGGAGGATAGAGAGGGACTCTTGGTCGTATTTTTAGCGAGATAGAGTCGATGAGATAAAAGGGAAGACGAAAGTGTTGGAAGGTGGTCTCGAAGGGAAGAAGAAGAAGAAGAAGAAGAAGAAGAAGAAGAAGAAGATTGTGTATATGGTTAAGTTGGTAATTTTTGTATGTTGTAGTTAAGATTAACCTTGATTGAGTTAAAAATATGTAACAAAAGTAAATGAAGACTCACAACAGATGCATTCACAGCAACTCTTGTCTAAGGTGAATATTAACACAATTTTTTTGTAAGAAGGAAAGTATGGACAAAAATATGTATCTTAAAAAAGACAATCACAAAAAAATCCTTCAAAACACATTAAAACAAAGAATATCATATGTCACTCTTGACTTAGAAATTCTATTCATCTCAATTACATCCATATCTATTTCTTAACAGAATGTAATAATGTTTTAGTTGACGAGGGCTACCCAACGTAGCTCCACAAGGATCTATGGGAAGAAGATGCCGCCGAACCCACCTCCTACCAACTCAAGTGGCAACCGTACCTATGCCCTAATGTTCTTTTTGCTTATTTGCTTTTGTAAATGTGTGTACGAGCTTCTGTTTCTCTATGTTGCATTTGTAACAGTGACAATAATATTTACGTAACACATACGGAGAAGATGAAAGAACCTCTTTTCCTCTCTCAGTGATAAAATCATAAAATGTGAAAAAGTGAATATTTTGAGCTGGTTTCTGGTAAGCAGTCACCATTTTCTCACCTCCTTGCCGACAGGAAACACTGCCTGTTCTCCCCACCACTGCATAATTTTATTGTGAAACCCCATCAGAGAGAAAAAGGAGACTTAGGATTGTACTTGCTATTCCTTCTTTCTCACCAAAATTACCAAAAAGTCACGACTCTCTTCATATTGGGTCCAGAAAGGAAACCAACATTTACCATTACCACTTTGACCCACAAGCAGCACCAATCACTTTGCATGACTCCTTTTTGCCTATTTTTCTACTCACTGCATGTGCAGTGGAGATGGGCAGCAATGAAGCTTTTATTTGAAATCCACCACACCATCCAAAAGGTGTTCTTTTTTGGGGTTGGTGTTTGGTTTTGGATTCTGATTTGGGTTCCTATGATGAGGGTCCCCTAACAATGATAATAAACAATAGTAATCATAATAGTAAAGGAAAGAGCTGTACCTGAAATCACTATTCGAGAATAAGCAATTGATGGGTTTTCCTTAATAGATGGTGCTCATATCAACTTGATGCTACGCTTTTCAGATTTATCACCAAGCTAGTCTGAGACGGTAGAACCGCTCGCACTTTCTTCATGTAAGAATCTACAACTTTGCATGAGAGCATTAATGCATCATAAATAGATTCTAAAGTTACCCACCATTGGTTTCCCCCAGGAGAAGCTCGATGCCAGAAAATGCTTCATCCATGAGAGTTGAACACAGTTTAAAGCATTATTTGATTCTAATTATCACGTTAAGGACACAACCATGTATCAGAACTCTTTAAGTATCATACCATTGAACAGGAACAAACTCCTACAGTTAATTAATCAAGGAGAATGAAACTCACACCTTCCTTTCAAATTCAAATCTCACATACCACAAAAAGAAAAATATATATCTACCGATTTCAAAAAAAAAACATTGAACAGGAACAGGATTCACCTCGTACTGTGAATTGTACCAATCACAGAAATAATAGGATACATTTATGGTGTAATCCAGACAAATGCTATATCAAACTTGCACAGTAGTAATTCAGGTGATTCTCCCAAGGAAATATCTTTTCTTTGACGAAGATACAACACTGGGGTTCACATCCACTATTATTTTAACGTGACCATCCAATCCACATTCTCCTCCATCAGATCAAAAAAACAATGATAACAAACACCTCCGTGCACGATAGGCTTCAAAGATCCCCTTCCTCCGTGTTTCTCTATCTTTTTTCCTTTTTCCTGTCTTCCTTTTTCTTTTGAGGTGACCAATGAGCTACAAATGAGCTACCAATGAGCTTTGCCTTTCAAACAAGTATATTTCTTCTTTTAAGAGAAAAGGTAAAGAATAAGCATATCAATCAATGAAAATCATGTATATTTTCTTTAGTCTCTCCTGCCATAGTTTGCTGCCATCCAAAAAGTGCAAAATTCAAAGCCAGTGATGATAAAGAGGTAACACAAATTGGATTGAGCAAAGAAAATCAAATTCCTTACTTTAAAAGTATTGCTTTTAGAAATAAACATTTATTTACTGCACTTGCTCTTCATGATTCACACACACATGGGTTTAGTTGTCGAATATTTATTTAAGAACAGTAAATACGAGAAGGTCAAGACACTATGGATCTATCTATTTGGCATGCTGGAACAGAAAGAACAATTTCCAGTAATCGTAGAAAAAGGACAAATGATAAAACTGTTGTTACGAATGCAAATGGCACAGCTGCAGATCTCACGAATGCAGTTGGAACAAAGACATGGACTGTTCAAGGAATGTGGCTTAGCAGCATTTCTCCTAGCCAAAAATCAAAGAGACTGGTTTTCGCAAGACAATCAGTGCAGACGAGAAGGACAATAGTGTGATGAAAAACAATGAATGTGGATGGACGAATGTAATCCAGGTGAATTTAGTAAGAGATTCAGCAGAACCTGTGGTTGTTGTGAACAGTTCGACTGATTGCAAACCACGTAGTCCAGTGATATGAGAATGAAACGACAGTTGTCTCAGATATACTCACCTGTGTATAATCAGGCTTCCAACTGTGTGCCTACCTTCCAATGAAGCTCTTCTTACTAATATCGAATAAATTGAGCATGTGAAGCAGTTTCATACTGCCAGTATTGTTGCTGCATAAATAAGGCTTGCTTATTGGATCCTTGCAATGGAGAAGGATGTCACAATGTTTATGGACTCAAAACTAAAGTACGAGAAATGGCTTTAATACCAGGAAGAAGAATACAAGAGGAAATGCATCTTCTCATCCACTCTGCAAGGACTTCAGCCTTGTCAAGATATGGAATTTTCGGTTGAAACAGACGAAAATTACTCTGCATGATATATGAATAGAAATATTCAAAAACCCGATGCAGAGCTTTAGTTTAATGTGGAGCAACTAATGTACTTACCATAGAATTAGATGCATGTCTTCAATGTCAGATAGCACCACCTGACAAGCATCCAAGGGAGCTGTTAATATTACAAAACCCTCTTATCCATAGTTGAGGATTTGACATAGGGATGACATTACAGCTTCATTTTGAAGACAAATTGAAAGAGATCTGCCTATATACCCAAGAAAGGATTTTTAATTTTAAGTTCAGTACTGAAACTGATATATTTCTTAGCATCAAAAGTACGAAAAAGCAAATGTGCCATGGCAAATTAGAGGGACTCGTCAGAATGCATAAATAAAGAATAATTTCAGATTCAAATTTCTATTCAAATAGTGCTACTTGCTAAATATGTTAAAAACATCATAAACAAATCCAAAGCCTTGTACATGACAACAATGTGAATTATAATCTTGAGTTACAAATTGAAAGCAGTAAGGGAAACACAAGATTCAACACAAGAACACCCACTAAGACACAATTCCTAATTCATATTAATATTATTTCTTCTGGTTACCCTAAAAGCCAAAATGTTACTACATTCTCCCTGTTATGTGCTTCCTCCACATTTCTACTATAAACAAGAAGACATCTCCTTCTTCCTGCAAATACTATAATTCTCTGGATCCATGACTGGGCAGGAGGTGCTTCTGGCTTTAGCAAACCAATTACATTCCTCTCATGCACGAACCGCCCGACCAAAATCTTGAGCGAGTAAGTAAAAACAACACAAGGGCATAGAGAAGAATTCATAGAAAGAATTCTGACAATTCCTACAAATCCAAATCTACAAAAGACGGGAGGAAGAAAAAAATGTTACACTGAGGCAGCATCTGCAAAGACCTCATTGAGCACATCATCATCTCCATTGGCAAAGAGCTCTGAATCTTTCTCCTCCTCACTGGAGAAATCCCTCCGCTCAAGCTTTGCATTAGCTGCAATAAACACCATCTTCTGTGCCCGGTCCATCCCAGCATTGGAGCGCCTGTGTGCTCCAACCCACCTTAGAAATGACAGGTTGCACTTGCACCCGCAAGCTGTAGCTTGCAGGAAAATAAGCCGCACCGCCACCTTCCTTAGCAACTTGAACTCACTGAGATATGTCTCCCATACTAGCCGGTTGCTCTGTGGATTGGCTATCTTCATCTTCCCAGTCATTGGGTCTCGCAGCTTCATCTGAACAGCCTGCGCATACAATGCATCCAACCCTTCCGACCTCCATTTCATCAGCTCCATCAATGCAATGTGAGCCTCCTCTGGTGACACCAATCGGGTTATCAATTTATCAACATCCTTCTCCTGCTCTGGAGTCAAGCACTTGAATGGTGGGAGATATTTCCCACTTGTGTCCCTCAACAAGTAGATGGGATCCAATATGAATGCCGCAGACCATGCTGGATGGTAGTTCTTTCTGAATCTCTTCTCAATCAGTTTCTCCACGGGACCTTCATCGATGTTAT
The DNA here is from genome assembly GCA_024699735.1 of Posidonia australis. NCBI lineage: Eukaryota > Viridiplantae > Streptophyta > Magnoliopsida > Alismatales > Posidoniaceae > Posidonia > Posidonia australis. The sequence goes on from JAMKQA010014935.1 coordinate 21,944, forward strand.
ACTTGGCACACCAATCCTTTACCTTAGACCTAAGTTCATCCCAAAGAGGCAGACATTGTCCCACTAATGGTCTCTCAACCTCCATTTCCTGAGCCATCATCCTCACAAGCTTCACTAGAGAAAGCACCGCTTCCAAGTCACCCCAGAATGCCAGATCACGAATCATCTCTGCCACCTCTCTTGCAACAGGATCATCCACACATACCAGCTTGTACGTCTCGTCAAGGACGGCAGAATGCAGTGCCCGAGCAGAGGCCATGACATCTTCAATCATCGCAAACACAGGAGAGAAGTCGCCCCCCAACTCGACAACACCTCCTCCACAAGAATTGCCTGACGATGGCATGAGAGAAACTGCACGGAGCAGCCCAGCCTGATCAAGATCCTGCAGCTGGTACTTGTGGAAGTTGCTGCGCACCTGAGACGTCGTGTTAAAAAAGTGCGCTAGCTTGGAGCAATTGTTCGCAACAATCCGGAACAAAGGAAGCTCACGAGCGAAGTCCTTGATGAGGCTATTGAAGCCCTGCAGTTGGCAGGAAAGGTTTACCATCCAGTGATTCTGTTTCTCAAGCTCACGCAAAGCCTTCGACTTAAACTTGTCGGCAACAATGCCGGCGCACCGCTCCACCATACCGCCACACGCTCCAGTAATCGTCTCCCATAGAACCTCCTCAGCGTACTTAGACGGAACCCTCCCATTGATGAACACCGCCTTCCGGAACACACTAGTTCCATTGGGAAGGTTCACAGTCACAGCCACCATCCGATCATCCATGCTCGTCCCGGGCAATGCCGACGTGTTGGGCTTCGGCTTCCACCCATCGGAAGCAACCTGAAAGAAGAGAGCGTCCCCGATCCTCGCCTCGGACTCGCACCGGGACTCCTCGTACCGGGCATCCAACCGAGCTCCAGCAAGCTCTCTCCGGGGAATTGGCGGCAACCCAACTTGCCGTAGGAAAGCCCGGAACTTGGGGTGCTCGACGGAGGAGAACGAGACGGCACCGGATGACTCGTAGACCCAATCAGCGAGAAGCGACACGGCCGTCTCCGCCTGGGCTTTGCTCAGGGCAGCCCCTGGAGAAGCCTTGGGGCTCTTGAGCTTCTTCACGCTGTCCTCCAGCATGGCGAGAGCCCCCAGGTCCTCCTTCCCACATGAAAGCCTCACCTGCTGCTGCGGCGGAGTGGCCGACGACGAGTATCCGATGTCGGAACAAGGGAACCGTGAAGGGTCCACCACGGCCAGGGGGGAGACCTGATAGGGAGAGGACGACCGCTTCCTGTTGGAGCAAGGAGGCAAAGAAGGGATTGATTTCGCCATGGAAGAAGGGGAAGTCTGGATGGTGGTGGCAGCCGTGGCGCTCATGGTGCCCGTGACGGTGGAGCTGAAATTGGGGCAGGTCCCACGCTTGAGGTGTTCGGAGGCCGTGCGGGACGGGTTGGAGGCGGAAAAAGCGGCGTCGCAAAGTGAGCACCGGAGCTTGACGGCCTTCGGGAGGCCGGTGTCGGGGTTCCGGAGGAGGACCGGCTCGAGATGCGTCCAGTACCACGCTCCTTTCCCCTTGATCGCCTTCGTCCTCACCGTCGTCAGCCCGTCGTATCTTTTCTGGATGGCCTTGACGGTCTCGTCCTCCGCCGATGCCGACACCACCACCGCCGTCGACACGGGGGAGGTTTCCACCGCCGCCGCAGCCGTCGCGTTCGCCGTCGCCATCAAAGGAGTGGTCTTTCTCGCCTTTCACGCCTTTCTCGAACTGGATTCTTGCTTTTAGGATGGGAATAGGATGGTGGTAGTGTTAGCGTTGGGTTGTCGTCGCCGGCGGCGGGGTTTTGTGTGAGTGGAGTGGCGAAAGCTGAGAAGAGAAGGCATTTGGACGGGGAGAGACTCTGCCGGGGGATGGCCGGGATTCTGGGGTGCCCCCGCAGGCCATGCCCGGGAAACCACCACTTGGGTCGAGTTGGGTTTTGGGTTTTGGCTTCTTTCTCTTCTTTTACTACTACTGCTGCTACTACTACTACTATACTACTACTTTCCTCTGCAACACACAGACAGGGTTTTTGGGTTTTTGTGGGGGAGAAAGGAAAAAAAAACTGAAATGAAAGGAGGAAAAATAAAATCAGAGGTTGAAGAGAAAGAGATGGGGGGAGAGAGAAAGAAGCACTTGGGGGAGAAAGACTTGTGCTTGTTGTGTCCGAGGAGAGAGAGAGAGAGAGAGATTGTAAGTGTGTGAGTGTAGTGTGTGTCTTTGTGGTGGTTTCCTCTATTTTAATTTATTTTACTACCCCAGTTGTTTTACAACTGTTTCCTCACTAGTCTACTACCATACACACGAGAAGAGAAGGGGGGAGGAAGAAGGGGTTTGTTTCATCTGAGTATCATAGAAGACTAGAAGAGGGGAGAGAGAGAGAGGGGGACGGAGGGGAAGGGAAGAGAGGAGGGTAGGAAAAAGCTTAAGGTGATGACTGACGAGGAGGAAAGAAAGAATGGGAAAAATAAACTTGCTTTTTGGGACCTTGTGGTTCATGTGCCTCATTCTGCCCCCTTTACCTATGCGGTCTTCATATTACAGTATTGTGTCTGTATATGACGGTGGGGAGAGGAGAGGGGAGCAAACTAGAACAGGTCCTCCTCTGGTCTTCGGACGTGGTTGACCGCCCACCCCAAGCCAAGTAGAATGCTCTTCACTTCGTTATTTTCTCCTTTTTTTTCCTCTTTCCTTCCAATGTGTCATGTGTCCATGTGTATGCCTATATGTACTTTAAAGACTAATATACACAATTGGCAGTGTATTAAAGACTAATATATTGGGTCTTCAAGAAAAATGGATTATCTATTGGGTGTTTATGGACAATCAAGGAGTGTATTTGGCCCTCTTCTCCAGATTCTAAATATGGTTGTGTACAGTGGTAGTGCTGGAGGGGTGGAGTAGGTGAATGGCCACTCTACTTCGGTAGGGGTGCCTTATATTTGTATGCCTCCTTTGCATATTAGACAGGACCAATCCAATTTTACCCATTTTCGTACCACTTGAACAACTCACTCAGAGATTGAAGAAATAAAAATAGACCAATCAGAGTACCTTTGGTGATTAACATCTTAGACACTTGGGGTATAATTTGAGCTAATTCCGTGTCCTCTCGTTGGACCCCCCCACAATACAAGTCTCAGCATGTCTGTGTTTATGAGAACTATTTAACCTATAAAATGCCCACTACTCAAGCACTTCCACAGCATCTACTAGAGGACATTGCCATGGGCTTGCAACTCGGTTTGTTTTTTTAACTCAATATTTCATATTAGTTTTAAGGATCTTTAGCAGCTGCTGCTCTCAATGGAAGATGGTGCACGACCCTGGGTTCGAATGTTGATATTATGAGATCCTCTCCAACCAATTACATCATCAATTCAATAAGAAACTAAAAAAAAAAGAAAAACTTTGTATAGATCAACCTCTCCTTTTCGTTACTGTCATACACATTCTGAATAGAATGCTTTCTCTTGTTGTGGAATCTTAGCTGATATCTAGCATCTAATTTCTTAATAGTGGTCCTAATATAGTAAACATTCAGTATGCAGATGACACTATCTTATTTCTGTTTGCATGTGAGGATAACATAATCAATATTAAGAGGATTTTGTGTTGCTTTCAGTATTACTCTGGTTTGAAAATTAACTTCCATAAGTCTTCCCTTACTGGCATAAGTGTATCAAATCCACTCATTACTAGATCTTCCCAAATCTTAGGTTGCAATACTTCTCTTTTGTCTATGAAATATCTAGGACTTCTCCTACACTTTAGGAGGACAACCTACAATGACTAGTCTCCAGTCATTGAAAAAATCTCTAAAAAAACTCTATTTTTGAAAGACAAAACAATTGTCTCTAGGAGGAAGATTAACTCTGGTTAATTCTGTTCTCTCAGTCATACTCACTTACTATCTATCTGTGCTACACATCCCTGCAAAGGTTGTTAAAGCCATTGATAAATATAAATCCAGATTTCTTTGGAAGTCTTATTCCTCCTCTTCCTCTATTGGTCATCTGGTTAAATGGGATACACTGTGTAGACCAAAGCATCAACATGGCTGGGGAATTATAAATATTAAAAACTTTAACCTGGCTCTCAAATCTAAGTTGCTTTGACAGTTACTTTTCAACACTTGCTCTCTTAAGTGGGAAAAAAAATTTTAAGCAAGATATTTTACTAGGAACTGGCCTGGGGTTCTCCTCAACACATCCTCAGGTAGGTCCTCACCCTTATGGCAGGAATTGAAAGTATGCCACAATTTAGTCAATTGCTGTGCCAACCTTCAAGTTCAAAATGGTAGCAACATTATATTCTGGGAAAGTAAATGGTAGAATGGGGCAAGACTTAAACACTTCCTTCCTGACCTTTTCCTATTGGCTAAAAGTAAAAAGGCCTCACTTGTCAAGACAATTGAGACCTTTAGAGTTGATTTTGGCAAATTATTTGCTCACCCTTACTCTCTAGCACATACTAGAAACATTCAGGAACAAGCTGATCTTCTTTCAAATATCTTGTCTAACCTTAACCTACTTTCTAAGAATGATATCTTACAGTGGAACTTTTCAAATCATATTCTCTCAGTGAAATCATGTTACAATGTTATCACTGATGGTGGACTTAGATTTCAACACCATGACCCTATTTGGTGCAGTTGGGCTCATTTGAAAGTAAAAATCTTCTCTTGGTTGGTGTTCTATGACAAAATCTTGACAAGGTAAATCTATATAAAAGGGACTGGGTTGGTCCTGAACACTATGTTTTTTTGCAATACACATAAAGAAACTATTACTCATTTATTCATACATTGTCCTCTTTCTATTTTCATTTGGAGTGCAAATTCTCAGGGATCTCTTTACCCTGCTGTGTTTTTCATTGATGATCTGTTTACATATTCTCTTCCCCTCAAACTTGCCCTACCTACTAAAGGATGCTATACTCTATTTCAAATCGTTCTGTGGGTTATTTGGAAGGAAAGAAATAACCGCATTTTTAGAAGGATTTGTAAAAGTTCTAATATGTGTATAAATGAAATTACTTCTCTTATTCATGGCTGCATAGATGCTATGGCTTTAGGTTTTGATATGGATGACATCCTCTGCTCTATCACTTCCTTCCAGCAAACTCGCGAAGCCGAGCTTACTACCTTTGGCTTACCTACCTGTAGGGATGCAGATTCATCTAAATCCTGCTCTACTCCAGTGGATGACCATCCGATCGATGATTAACTCCTTGTTAGTCGCTTCTTTTTGGGAAATTCTTTTTTTTTGGGACATTACAACTTTATTTGATGACCTGTGTTGGTCGATATGATTTTTTGAATTGACAGTTCAACTTTCGAGGACTGTATCAAACACTAAATTTTGTATTCTTTTGTTTCCCCTGGGTTTGTTTGCTCGAGGGACTTATATATCATAACTTACCGTCAACAAAAACATTAAATTTTTCCTATTATTAATTGTACTTTTTACAGGCTCAAGACATGTAAAATGTATTCGGATACATGTATATGATATGTATTTATACATGCAAGGACCTTCTGTAATTTCCTAAAATGGTGAGTCATGTACTTTGTACTTTTCCTAGGTACAAGTATTCCATGATTATCTTTTATGAACCTCTTGCTCATCTCTCGTGCATGTATTCCATAGCCATCTTCAATGATCTTGTTCCACGAAAATTTGTATTGCCTAACTATGATATATATTCTTGCCGACAGCCTAAAGAAGATTATATTACGTCGCGATTGATTAGCGTTAGGTGTAGTGGTTACAAGTGGGTCAATATTTAGCTTAATCACTATTAGAAAGCAGTGGGAAAAAATAAAGAAAGGCAATCCCCAAGTATCTTTTCACTTTGACTAATTAAGATTTGGGGAGGATAGTCACTAACTAATCCAGTCCTGTTCACTCCTTTTAAGCTGCTTACTTTACCCACTTCATCATAAAGCACCAACAACATTCATAAATAGTGTCTTCTTTTTTTTTAAAAATTAATTGTAGTTGTCACACGTCCAATCCCAAATACGCTAATCTATTTGGCACATCAAATGCCATTTCCTCCCATTCTCTACCTAAAATAAAACAAATAAAAGCAACCAAACTCCATATAGATATAGACTGCCAGTGGTAGATCGGGTAGAGGTAGATTTTGACATGGGTTTAGGGTCTCTGCCTTAATGCTCCAAATGTGCATCTCATAAAAGAGACGTACAAATAAAGGGAAGTAAAAGCGGGGTGGGGGAGGGAAAAAAAAAGAGAGGGAAAAAACGGAGAGAAAAGTAGGCATTTGTTTGTGTATGGATCTGAAAATAAACACAAGCCCACTGCCCACATACATGAAGAAAAGGAATTTCATTTCCCCCATCTCATGGACCAAAAGCTGTTGTTGTTTTGGAAGAAAAGTTGCATCGTCTTTTCCTTTCGTCGCCTCTTCTTTTCTTTCCACCCCCGCCCCAATCCAAACCCCCAAACGCAGGAGTAGACTCGTCAACTCCCTTTAAAGTTGTGGCCTGACACTCCCAACATGTGATACGGAAAAATGCAAGGTCATTAAAAGACGCCATTCGGATCTATGGGGCCTGAACTTGGCAAGAAAGATCGTAGGAACATGGCGCGAGTGAACGAGGCGAATCCGACGTGGCATCTGGTCGTGCGAGCAGTGGAGCTGCTGCTGGTATTGAAATGCTCCCTTCTGGTCTCCGAAGAGTAAAATGGGTGTGGCATTGAACATGGCATGCCGCATCGGACTGACGTGGGGCTGGTGGTGGATGTAATAAACAGACGATTGAATGACTGAAACAAGGCTTCCGATCGCATCCATGTAGGCGTACACATTATTTGATTTTTAGTCCGATCGAATCATTCGATTACTGTAATTAAATCGAACGAAAAATTCTCAAACTGAGTTGAACCATTATTTATAGAAAAAATCAAATTAAGACGTAAAACTTGATTCGGCCCGACACATCCATAGTGTGCTAAATGAGCAACAGATGCAGCAGAAGGGGCAAAAAAAAAAGAAAAAAAAAGAGACTGCCAGTACAAGACTACAACTTGGTGCTGTATGTGTGCATGAGTGTTTGGGTATCCCATGCAAACAAGAGGACCCTCTTCAAATTAGGTAAGAAAGTAACAGATGAATGATGAATGACAGGTGAAATGATCACCCCATCCTGCAAAAAGCACGGCCTCTAAAAAGAAGAGAGTATACAGAAGACATTGCCAACACCAGTAGCTGGAATCTCCCCAGTTCCAACCTCCGCCAACCATCGGATCACAATTTGATGGCCACAAGTGGTACACTACAGATGATCGGGCCAGCACTTGATCGTTCATTGTGACCTTGTCTCACATCCGCCACCTTAAATCACAAGCAAAACCAGTTTTTAAGCAGCAGGTTTAATGGGAGGGCAAGATTGGACCAGAGATTGCCATACATAACTTTACAAACAAAAAGCCCCCCCTACGTACGTCGTGGTGGTGACCATGACGCCTCCAGGAAGCAGCCACCAGAGGCTTTTCCAGTATATCCACCAATGTGATAACTAGTAGTTAGGTGTTTGGGCCTTCCAGGACCCCATTCTTTGCTCCTCCTGTAGAGAAAGAAAGGCCACCCTTGCCTTTGGGCCATGTATCTTTACTAATCTGAACAATAGCAACGTTCTTGATGGGGAAAGGCATTTTTTAGAGACCACATGCAGCAGCACTTTAAAAAACCATGGTAGCACTTTAGTAAGCCTGATTACTAACGCGACCTAATCCGAAAATTGAAATTACAGAAAAGGATCATATGATTGGAAGAGATTGGTGTTTGACATTGTGAACAGAGAGAGGCGTGCACGTGCCCATGTTGGTTTCCTTGATATGGTCCTGAAAAGTGAAATGGGAAAGCCGGCAACTGTGCGTGTGATATGAGATGAGACATAACACACAGTAGGAAGATGAAAAGATCAGAAGAAACAGAATGACTTGCACCCATGGATGCTAGATATCATGTGCAAACAACTTTAGTATCACTTTCAACTGTTGATGAAGATGTCCTAGCAAATCGCCCTGCAGCTCAATTCAGCTGTATCGAGTTTTATGTCGATGGAAAAGAACGATGATGTAATAAAATCAATTAACAGAGAAGTCTAGTATGAGTGGGAGAAAAACATTGTACAAGCTCTGTGGTGTTCTCTAAAAATGTGGTGGTTGTATGGTACCATAGGACCACAAATCTGTTTGACTTCAGCAAAACGTTTTCAAGGATCCAAAAGATTGTTGCCCAACAACAGACAAGAACTGCGAAGTAGTCCAGGGACAGATGCATGAATTGTGTCACCTAAAGAAGTTAGAGAGAGCCAGAGGGACAACCCAAAGGTATCATGGCTGATAGGATCAAAAGAAACTCTCTGTCAGAAGGTTATACCTTCCTATAACTTGCCTTCAAAAATTATGATGTGCTGCGTATAAAGTTTGGGTTCTGGAGGTCTAATTCCTAAAGCCTGTAGAGACACATAGCTCAGCCCAGCCCAGCCCATTGAGTTTGGGCTGGCTCGTCCATGTTAGTTCAAAATTGTCTAATCTACGAACATGAAACAAAACACAATTAGTCAATTACATTATGATGACAATGCACCATACATCAACCTGTGAAATTGTTTCACATTTGTTCCTTTATTGTCCTTTCGCTGCTGTTATTTGGAAATTTTTCATTCAATATACTCTTTATCCTAGATACTATCATATTTCAGATTTATACTTGTATAAGCCCCTGAGTAACTTTGTTTTATCTGATTCTGGTTGGAATGTGCTCATTCCGGCATTACTGTGGTGTATCTGGAAGGAAAGGAATGCTAGAGTTTCTCGTAACTCCTGCAATACAAGTAATCAAATTCTATTTCATATTTTATCCCTTATGAATTCCTGGATAGTAACTTTGGGCACAGGTTTTGAGAGAGATGCTTCAATGCAATCAGTCTCAGAAATGCAACACTCATGGAGTATGAATCAACAAACTCTGGGAGCCTCTTCTCACTCTCCTCCTATGCTTCCCAGCTCTACAGCCAATACCCCAGCTAGCTCTATGCCTCCTGTGCATGATCCCCTGGAAGATCCCTCCTCATGATTTTCCTCTTTCAATCATTTTTGTGGACTGTAACTTAATGTATTGTTGGTTGGTCAGCATACTATGATTTTTTTTGGATATGCTGGATCCTCGGTCTTTTTGTCTTTACTGAGACTATGTTTTGTTCTTGGTAGAATTCATTGCCAAGAGCCCTTATCAATATAATTACCGCTTTCTAAAAACCTACACTACTTAATAAAATAAGCAAAAAAATATAGTGGTGTACACTACTTTCTAAGAGAAAAGAAGATAAAAATATATATTAATCTTCTCATTTTAGATTTAATAATTCAGATATAGTGCATTTGGATAGAATTCCAAATCAATTCTGACATGTTGGATTTAGACTATGCCAACTAGAGGTGGAAAACGGACCAGGCCGGCGCACGAAGTAGGAGGCCCGTCCAGGCATGGACCAGGCCGGGCCGAGCCTCCTTTTGGAGATCATGGGCCTGGCACGACCCATGGCCCATTTGTGGGCTGGCGGGCCGATCCATTGGGCCTAAAATTCATTTTAAATTTTTTTTATTAATAAAAAAAATCTTTGAAATACATCATTTTTTTACATAAAAAAATACAAAAGATATTTACATTATTTTTTGTACATTTTTTATTTTAAAAGTTTACATCAATAATTATTCATTTATGGAGTCTGTTCTGCCTGTTGAAGTTGATCGTCTTCTTTTGATTTAGACTTCAAGCTCAATCCCTGAAGACGGTCAACCGCATCGTACCAATCTTTTAAGCAGAGGGAGGCTTCTACAGACTTCTTTGATAATCTACATATTTTATCATTTAATACTCTTTTTCCTGCAGAAAATGCAGATTCCGATGCCACAGTTGACGCCGGAATCGTTAGTAAATCTTTTGCCATTTTTGCTACTATAGGAAACCTAATAGCTGTAGTAGACCACCACTTTAATATATTTAAGTTAT